>SNQN01004391.1:10354-40755 GCA_008642245.1 Bassia scoparia
ACATACTATCATTAGTAGTACTAGATAGTTATCCTTAAGTTAAATATTAATCTAGATTAATATTAATCTTAAGTTTAGTAGCTAAATTAATCTCGAGATAAAATTATTAATCAATATATAGTTAATATTAATCTCAAGATTAAATAATTAATTAGTTAAATATTAATTACAAGATTCATATAAATCTTAAATTAAATATGGAGTACTTGTTAATATTAATCCCAAGATACATCTTACTAAATAGTTAAATATTAATGTTGGAAATATTATGGACCTAAATAATTACTTGTGCAACTCCGTTAGGTTTAATTGTATTTTGTGCGATCATATAGTTCAGCTCAAATTAAATGGATCCAATAAAGTGATGTTATTTAGGCTTATTTACGTCTTTTATTAGTATGGGTTTAATATATATCTGTAGACCGTTGGACCTTTTCTAATTCATGATGGGCGGATTAGGAAATGGTTCTATTATAAATAGACTCAAGGGTTATGGTCCAATAGCACAAACATTAGTCTCTCATATCATCCATCAATAGAGAGAAAACGCTAGTGTGGGTGACTATTGGAAGATGCAACCCTAAAGGCGATTCGAATACAACACAATAATATTCATGGCAGAATTTAGGTACACTTCTGCAATTAAATTTTTAACACTTAATTTGATATGGAGATCGATTCTGGTTATATGAAAATAAAGGTTTAATTTAGGGTTTAATCCCAACAATTGGTATCAGAGCCTCCTCCATATTGGTTTTATCTGGATAAAGTATTTATTCAATTGATATACTCCTCCGTTCCACTAAATTCATGCCATAATGAATAGTTGTCACTATTCAATAATAGTGAGAATCTTTTAAATCTCCTCAATATATAGAATGAATATAGTCAAGTGGGATCTTGTCATAATCGTATTAACATAGTTATTAAAATCATTTTTCTAATTTTTACTCATGTATAATTAAAGATATTTCATTTGTAATTGTGCAGGCAAACTGTAAAGTAGAAGTGGCAGGAATTAGTGGAACAGAGGGGTATGAATTCTTCGAGTAAAAAAATTTAGATTGTTTTTGTATTGTGTTCGGTAAACTTTATGTTCATGCTTGCATTACGGTTAAATTGCAAAAGTTAGGTTATGTGATTCGTTTATTGAGTAACATTATTAATTGGTTTATTGTATATATTGATATGCTTTCTTCAGTAAGTTTACGAATTTATTTCGAATCAATTATTTATATTGTTTTCGATGCTTTAGTAGTATATAGCATACTTATATTAAAATGCCAATTTTTCTGTCGAATTCGTCTACCATGTGACATGTGGCTTAAATTTTTGTTTTGCTTACAACTGCAAAAATTTACGATTTTCATTATGATATAGTTGATTAAGATATTATGTATTTATGGATTTGTTCAAGAACGCATACTTTAACTACCCTCCGTACCACGAAGATCCTGCCAGTTATTGTTCATACGCTTCCCAATACATGTTTGTGTTGCTTAATATTTTGTTCCTAGTTATTAAATTAGAATGATTAAATATCAATAATCTACACATTAAGACGAATCAAACGACCCCACATGATTATATTTGTCTTTATTAATATATTATTTACGAAATTCTCCTAACTTGTGATAGTTAAAATTCCTAATTGACATGATCTTTCATGCAACGGAGAGTCCTACTACTTTTGGTTTATTTATGATGCAATCTATGCATGCTAATGGTATGTACTATAATTTTTTTACCTAAACAATTGGATTTGTACATCAATTAAGGAACAATATATACAGTCTAGTTAAAGTATGAATAAGAATAATTCAGATTTTAATAATTGGCGATTTGATTATTAAATTGGGTCTAATATTTTTGATTAATTGATTTAAACAATATGTTGCCAAAGTAACCTCTTTTGTGTAGATCAATTAATTTAGAATATTGAGATACATGTGTGTGTTTAATTTTCATGCGGATAATAGTCGGCCCAAAGGAAGGCTATTATTTGGCCGAAAATTAAACATGCTTGTGGTAATAAATATGTAACAATTGTTCGGTTTTCTTGTGGTGTTAAGTCGGTCCAAAGAAAGACTTAACATTAATAGGACTTTCTGGTTTGTATTTGAGTACTACACCAAGAGGACCACTTACAAGTTAATATTTCTGTCCAAAAACTGAAAATTAATGTTGTGCTAGGTCTCTTGTATATGATGGGATACATTGCCAATATTATAATCTGTTTATTAAAGTTGAATTATGGAATTTATTGTGAGCTTGTTTGTGTTCTCTTTAGTGAATGCTTCCGCTAATGCAATGTCGACCAATGTCATTATGATCCCCATGTTTAATGGGACAAATTTTAAAATTTGGAAAGAGAATGTTATGATCGTTCTTGGTTGCATGCATTTAGACCTTGCACTTAGGGTTGAGCGTCCCACGACTCTTACGACTTCTAGTTCCGGAACATGGAGAAGTGGGAACGTTCAAATCGCATGCGTTTTATGATCATGAAACGTGCGATTCCGGAATCATTTAGGGGCACTATGTCTGAAGAGAAGGATGCCAAATCGTTTCTTGCCGAACTTTAAAAGCGTTTTGCTAAAAATGAAAAGGCGAAAATAAGTACTTTTTTGCTAAGTCTTGTTTCCCAAAAGTATAAAGGAGCAGGGAACATAAAAGATTACATTATGGAACTGTCTCATATTGCTTCAAATAAAATTAAAGGCACTTAAGTCAGAGCTCTTTGAGGACTTGCTTGTGCATTTGGTTTTGYTATCTTTCCTAAATAGTTCAATCAATTTAAGGTCAGTTATAACTGTCAAAAGGAGAAGTGGACTCTAAATGAGCTCATCTCACATTGTTTTCAAGAAGAAAAGAGATTAAAGCAAGAACAYACAGAAAGTGCTCATTTGGCATCTTCTTCTAAGGATAGCAAAAAAAAAAGAAAGAAGGATAAGGACGCGGTTTCGCAACCACAAAAGATGCAACATGTGAAAAATAAGGATGAAACTAAAGTTAAAACTAATTAAGGCTGTATGCTTCTTCTGTGGTAAGACTTCTCATCAGAAGAAACAATGCACTAAGTACCACGCTTGGCGTGCGAAAAAGGGTATGTTTCTTTCTTTTGACTGTTCAGTAGTCAATTTAAGCTCGGTACCCAAACACACTTTGTGGCTAGATTTTGGTGCTACTACTCACATAAGTGTGTCCATGTAGGATTGCCTGAATTGCCGAAAGCCGATTGATGGTGAAAGATACATCTATGTGGGTGAGGGCAAGGCAATTGAAGTTGAAGCTATAAGCACTTTTAGGTTAATATTAAAGACTAGATTTTATTTGGATTTGAGAGAGACATTTTTTGTACCATCTTTTAGGCAAAATTTAATTTCATTATATACATTGGACAAATTTAGTTATTTTTGTTCTTTTGAAAACAATAAAGTTAGCCTTTTTTATAATTTAAAGTTGGTTGGATATGGTTTTTTTGATCTAGATATGATAACCTATATTTGCTAGATACTATTGCTTAATCTAATAAAACTTTGCATGTCAGTACTTGTGGTACTAAAATAAAATTGGCTAATGAGAATTCTTCAGCTCTTTGGCATAAGCGTTTAGGACACATTTCTAAACAAAGAAATAAAAGGCTTGGGTCTGATAGAATTTTTGATTCCCATGTTTTTTTACAGAATTTGATGTGTGCATTGATTGTATCATAGGGAACCAAACAGATAAGAGAAAGTTAGGAGTTGGACGAGCATCAAATCTCTTAGAACTAATACATACAYATATTTGTGGTCCATTCACTATAGATTCTTTGAATGGTCAACAATACTTTATTACGTTCATAAACGATTATTCTCGTTATTGCTACATGTATTTAATTCATGAGAAGTCTCGAGCCTTGAACGTGTTCAAATATTATAAGTCCAAAGTTGAAAATAAACTAGGAAAAAGTATTAAGAAAGTGATCAGATCTGACCGTGGTGGTGAATACTATGGCAGWAATGATGTTTCAGGTGAACAATGCCAGGACTATTTGCTCGATTCCTAGAGGAATGTGGCATCGTCCTTCAGTACACCATGCCAGGAACTCCTCAAATGAATGGTGTTGCTGAAAGACGAAATAGGACTCTTATGGAAATGGTGAGGAGCATAATTAAACACACTACCTTTCCACAATCACTCTAGGGAGAGGCAATTAAAACCGCAACCTATATTCTTAACAGAGTACCAACTAAAGTAGCTTCTAAAACCCCTTATGAACTTTGGGTTGGCAAGAAACCCAATATAAAGCATTTTCACATTTGGGGTTGTCCAGCTGAGGCAAGCTCTTATAGGTCAAATGAAAAGAAACTGGATTCTAGAACTGTTAGTTGTTACTTTGTTGGATATCCWGAAAGATCAAGGGGGTATAAGTTTTATGATCCCACTACAAGATCATTTTTTGAGGATGTTGAGTTTGGAGGGGAAAATTATAAGGTTAAAAAGTTTAATTTTGAAGAGGAAAATATTTCTCTTCCTTTAGTTGCTATTAACCATGATCAGATTCCTATTTCTGACACGGTTCAAGAAACAAATTTGGAAACTCATAACGATTCCCCCATTCAGAATCAATAGATATCTCTAATGAGAAAACTCAACAACCTCAAGAACAGGTGCCATTAAGGAGATCCACTAGAGAGAGAAGAAGTGCAATTTCAGATGTTTACATTGTTTTCCTTCAAGAACTGGAGGGTGGCAATGAAATAAATGAGGAGTTTGTAGCACTTATTCAAGAGCAAGAGTTAGAAGATGGATTGGTTTATGAGGATCCAAAGAATGTTTGTCAAGCCATTGAAAGCCCTAACTCTCAAAAGTGGATTGATGTCATGAATGAGGAAATTAAGTCCATGAGAGATAATGATAGTTGAGGCCTTGTTTCATTGCCTGAAGGTGTGAGACCCATTGGTTGTAAAGGGATTTTTAAGATGAAAAAGGGATTCAGATGGCAATGTGATAATGTATGAAGCTAATCTTGTCGGCAAGGGCTATTCTCAAAAGGAAGCCATTGATTAAAGACTCCTTTATGAATATGATGGCGCTTGTGGTATATTATGATCTTGAGTAACATTAGATGGATGTTAAGATGACTTTTCTCAATGGTGACATTGAAGAAACCATATCTATGCAACAACTAAAATACTTTGTTTCAGGAGATTCAAAGAAACTGGTTTGTAAATTAAAGAAATCCATCTATGGACTCAAGCAAGCTTCTCGTCAATGGTATTTTAAGTTTCATCAAGTTGTAATGTCTCATGGTTTTGAGACAAATGAAATTGATGAATGTGTATACCATACGTTCAGTGGGGGTAAACACATTTTCCTGGTTTTGTATGTAGATAATATATTGCTTGCCAGCAATGATATGGGCTTCTTGCACGAAATCAAGAGATTTCTATCAAATCATTTGAGATGAAAGATCTTGGTGATGCCTCTTTTGTGTTAAGAATACAGATTCATCAACATCGCCATCTAGGCACTCTAGGCCTCACAAAATAAGGCTATATCGAAATGTTTTTAAAAAGGTTTGGCATGCAAAATTCAATCTCATTCAATGCCCAAAGAATGATTTTGAGGTTACGAAAATGAAGAAAATCCCTTATGCATCCATAGTAGGAGTTTGATGTATGCTCAAGTTTGTACCCGTCTAGATATTGCATACATTATTGGGATGTTGGGAGGATATATCTAAGTAATCCAGGACTTGATCAATGTAAATCAGTCATAAAAATTTATACGGTATTTGGAGAGAACAAAGGATTAAATGCTCACTTATAAAATTCGGATCAAGTTAAAGTTATTGGGTACATTTATGACTCCGACTTTTCTTGAAGTCAAGTTTAAGGCTACAAAGGAAAGAAGAGAGGGTAAATAGTTGTCATTAGTGCATAATAGTACAAACTCCATTATTGTTGATCTGCTTACTAAAGTATGTCATGAGCACACAACTCGTATGGGTGACATGCCACATAAAGAAATACAGTTTCAATGGGAGTTTGTCATTTTTCATTGCTCATATGACATAAAATATTTGGATAATTGGTTCTAAGTATTTTCTACAGAGATAAGGTATTCAGTTCAGTTTACTCTCTTCTATTAGATCATATTGTTGATCGTATTAAAGTTTACAGTGGACCAGTTGGAAATAGGCATACATGGATCACATTTGTATGTAATTTTCATGCTACACACCCATGCTTGATTCATGTCGTTAATTTTGTTGACATTGTGACCATTGATGGGTCAAGTTACGACAAATGTATTATAGATGTCTTTGATCCTATGTTGATGTAATTAATGGACTGAATTGTCTAACGATGTTCAGATTTTGATAGCAATTTTGAGCTCATCCATACATACATTATAAAAGTTTATAAGAGTTTCGCTATTCACAAAATGAATAGTGAGAGCAAAATGAATAGTGAAATTGCCACCTTACTCATCCACCTCACCATACCACCTCATGCAACCAACAACACATGGCACACACCCAATCAACCCTCCTTGCATACATGTCCATTCCACCTCAGCCTAATAATACATATCGCAACCGTTGGCTTGCTCCTTTACATCTAACCGTCCATTTTGTTATCTATCCACCAAGACCCTAAAACACATCCTCTCCACTCAGCCCTTTCACATTCCAAACCTGCCATTTCTCATTCTCTCTCATCTACATCTCATTCTCTATACTATCACATGCTCCGCTTCCACAATCTGCCACCCTTCCATTTTCCTCACGTTTTCCTCGGCAATCTGCCACCCTTTCCTCTTCCCTTTATCATTCATCAAGAAAATTTAGCAACCTAGGGAAGGAAATCGAAGTGAAAATGGCTATTAAGGATTGCCAATCGGGTAAGTTCTATTCTTATGTCTTTCTTCATATTATTTTCTGAAAATGTTTGAATTTACCTTGCCCTTAATTTCTTCTTGTCATCCTCCTCCTCAATTGCAAACCTTAATCGAACGAGCAAGTGCTTCTTTCAATTCATTCAGGTTACAATTTTGTTTGCATTTTTGATTGAGTTTTTGCTTGCATTTTCGATTGTGTTAACTGCTTTTAATATTTTAGTTTTTTCTTGCATTTTCAATTGTATTTTTGCTTGATTTTCGTTTGATTTTGTATGAAGTTGCTTTATTTTTGTTCGCTTTTGTTCGATTTCTATTCGTGTTTAGGGTTGATTTCTGATCTTTGTTTTAGTTTTTTCTTGCTTATTTGGTTGATTTTAGATCAAAATTTACAGAACCCTAATTAGCTTAGTTTTTTAGAGAGAAAACTTGAAGAGAAACCAACAACTTATGTGTTCTTCTCTTTGTGCAAATGTTTCTAGAAAATTGTGGACGAAGTTATGGTTGAATTCAACTTTTCTTGATGATTAAAAATTTAATATTAGTGGTGGATGCTTTTTCCAATTGTTTATGGTTATAATTTAATTGCTTGTTTTGTTTTGTTTTGTTTTGTTTTTTTAATACAGATTTTCCATTTGTGCACCAGAACTGAAAGAAAATGCTACTGTAAATTTCAGCTTTGAAAATGCTCAACTTCTTATCAAGGTACTTAATTAGATCTTCATGTTTTTCGGTTTTTATTTCTTCAATTAACAGATCAATTTGGGATTGTACATGTATAGCTTGGAACTTTGGATTATACTGTTATAATCCTTAGTTGAAATTAGTTTCGGAAGAGTGTCAATAGTTTGGATTTTTGTTATGAATTTTTCCTTTCTCAAAGTATCTCATTACTCCAACTTCACACCCATCTTCTTTAAATCGTCCTAATTTTGCCCAAACCACCTCCACTTTACATAACTAATTACAATTTTTACTTTTTTTTAAAAATAAAAAGTAGTATACTACTTTTGAATCTTCACTATCAATTTGTATAAAGTTCTGTTGGTGCAAGCAATCTAGACAAGAAATTGTTTATGTAATGGGCTTTGTTCCGTTGGTTGGGGGGTCTTAAAACTAAGCATTAGAGATTGTTTATGTAACGGGCTTTGTTGACAAATTGATTCTTAAAACTAAAAGTTAGAGACATCATGGCTAGATGAAATACCAATTCTTATTAAGGTGCTGGTGGGCAAATAAAATACCAATTAGAAGCTCGGAATCATGGATTATATATAGTTTCGGTGCAAATTGTCAAATTTTTGGAATAATTAGTTGATATGGTAGTGGCAGACGAATGATATGGTGGTGCAAATTAGTTAATCATAGGGATTATAGAAATAACTGTGGCTATGTTGATTTGCTAATGTTGTTGTGTGGTGTAGTCTAGCTTAATAGTTTCTTATCTTTTGCTAAATCTATATTATCCGGGGGTTAGCACTTAACAGCTGCAATGGTCTCAATATTTGCATTTTTCTTGTTGGGCAAGAGCCGTGAAAGTATTCATAGAATCCTGGAAATTACCTGTATGTAACTTGGTTGTGAACAAGTGTTGCCTGCCTTGAGAAGCATTTTTACAGTGAGGGAAAGGTGCATCTTGAACTATTTTATATTTTGTAGCCGCCATATCTCATTCTGGAATTAGAAACTTCTGCTCTATTGTTATTTTTGGTTTTATTGACAAATCAATTGTGTTTTTAAAGTAAGCTTTATTATTTGTTTTGTAATCTCTAATGTTGTGGAATTTGATATTTTCAGGAGATGTTTACCTGACGACAACCTCCTGTAAGTGAATTTCTCAAATTTATTATAAATGAGATATAGCTTCATTGACTAAATTTCATTTGGTATAATGTACAATTGGCTAAAATGCTTGAATATTTGTGATATATGGTTAGAACTGGCATAACTTAGCTGTTTAATGTAGTAATGAATCCTAAAAAATCAGGGAAAAAAAGTACCTGAAATGTTGATTGCTTAGTGAAATCACTAAAAAAAATCAAGGTGGGTTGTTTTTGGCTTTTGAGTTTTATCATTGATACTTCGTATTTGTTTGGGTATTGAAGTATTATTTGTAAAATTGTTAGTTATAAACTTTTATGAGGGTGTTTGTTGAACTTATTGATCTTAGTTTCATATGATCAATTCCTGAATTTTAATGGTTTTTGTTCCGAGTTTGATCCAAAAACTGTAAAACCCAAATTATGCGACATAAACACACATTTTTGTGAAAAATGACAATCTTTGAAACTTAGCTGAAGAAATTGCACAATAATTGATAATTGATGATATAATTTGTATTTTAAGATGGTTTAAGTTATGATGGTTGACTCTTGTCATGCTTTTTAAGGGAGTTTTAAGAGTTAAATGGTTGTTTAGTTGAATTATTTTATCACAGTAAGACATTTACTTGAGGTAGTTCATTCTTGTAACTTTCTCTTTTAGTGTTTATTTCACATTTATAATTTGCTGGTGTGACTTGTGGCTAAAAGCATGAAAGATTTATGGACGAGGCCTCATTTGAGTAGCATGAATCTTTGAAATGTACATTTTCACTTATTATGATATCTAATGTCTCATAGGAAAGTCTATTGAAGAAGGAGGCTCGGGATTGTGGGGTATTTTAGGAGACGAATGTAATAGTAGGAATCTATATCAAGGTATATCAATCAATCAGAGACCCGTGGCTATACAATGTTATTAGGACATGCTGATTAGCCTGAAGAAGCTTGATCTTTAACTTGCTAAAGCTGTTGGGTTTGAAAGTCTAGCCCAAAAATTTGATCCAAAAATGCTTCGAGCATTTGGTTAGTTTCTTGTCTCTCTCACACACATACAGACATACGGTATTAGATATTAGTGTTATGAGCAATTGACATCACATATTATCGATTTTTTTTACTGGCATATGTAGTTGATGTGAAGGTTGTTTTTCCTCAATTTTGTTTTTAAAAAATTGGCTTCAAATACTTTTAGCATGTGCTTGGACCTCTCCTTGTTGTAATTTTAGCATAGTCATGTGTATATTGTCTTTGCTAAAGACTTGAACAAGCAATGGTATTTATTACCTTGCTTTGTTATCGACGTCACACTAGCTATTCTGCAGCACTGTTTGAGTTGGTTCAGGTAGCCTTAGCAGTGCAATAGGTAAATTATGATATTGGGTGGACATGATTTCGCCAGTAACCTGTCAAAGCTTTGTGTTTGAAGCTTGTACTGACTTGCTCATTTTAACTATTATAGATCATAATCAAGTAAAGTTGAGAGACACAGAGTTTTCCAAATTAGTAATAGCCATGTTCTATGGCTGAATAAGATATACTCTGTATATACTTCTGGACTAGCAAGATAATTCTACAATGGAATCAATCAACAGAAAGAGATTATCCGATGATTCCTTTACAGCATCATAGCAATTAGCATCTAACAAGTCACAAAACGGATAAAAATGGCAAAGATAAGTAAAAAAAAAGGAAAAAATTGAGGATGGTCAATCAATAGATAGGAGTCACAAGACACAAAATGGAGTACTTAATTTCTAATTTAGATTATCTTGCAGACTCACAGATGTTTTCACATATTCTACCAAAAAAACAATGGTTGATTATTCAAGCTACAAACTTCTAGAATTATAGCTAAAACAAAATTTCGAGAAACTCTGAACAATATTCCTTGAAAAATAGCATTAGCCTAAAACCTGTCAAAGTTAGATTTACTTGGACTTGACTTATGTACATTTTGCATGATTTTGGTCTAAGATATATTTGACATGGTTGCTTCAGATGAAATGAAATGAAGAGTCATAGCAGCATAGCAATTGCTTTTGTTTAGATTATCTAAAAGTTGTTCATCTTAGTCTGCATTATTTTTCTTCTGCGATGGTAGAAGTTATTACTTTTCAGATTTGAGATTTGTAAAGGTTTTAGTAGCCTAACCTAATAGTAATGACCTATGTGATAAGGTATATATAGATTTCACTAGCATTGGTTTATGAAGTTGGCCTTTTGGAGTAACAGTTCTTCCAAACATTAGAACTTCAGTCATTGCATAGCAGCTTCTATTCCTAGTAGCACTCTTTGTCTTTTGCTGAGGCATGGTTTGTGAGTTAATCATGATGTATATTGAATATTTACATTATTGTGTAGGCCAATGCTGTGTCAGGAATGGCTGTTGATGATCAGTCCAAGCTCAAATTTTCAGAGCTGGACTACTAAAGTCAAAGAGGACTAACCGCTTCATAATATTCAAGATTGAAGAAAAGCAAAAGCAGGTAATAGTGGAGAAGGTTGTTGATCCTTCTGACAGCTACGAGGGTTTCACTGCAAGCATTCCAGGTGATGAATATCAATATGCAGTCTATGATTTCGTCGTTGTGACCACTGAGAATTTCCAAAAGACCAGAATCTTTTTCATCACATGGTAAATATTTTATATGCCAAAATAAAAGCACCATGTAAACTGTGCAAATTTCTGATGAAATTAATGTATGGCCTTTTAATAAACTCCTCTGCTGCCTTGCTTGTGAAGGTGACTAGACACAGCCAATTTCAGAAACAAGATGATTTATGCAAGCTCAAAGGATAGGTTCAAGAGAGAGCTTGATATAATTTAAGTTGAATTGCAAGCAATAGAGATGCATTTGTCAAATTTGACCGGCTAAAAGCTTCTCATGTTGTAATTGTGGCAAAAGAGCATATCAATCTTTTTCCACTGATATTTTGTAACAAACTTTCTACTTGACAAATCATATTTATTGTTATCCCAACAAATTATATTTTTGTTTAAAAAAACAAATCATATTTTTGTTGAAAGTATCTTTCAGGCACAAGAATTGTAAAGCCACAATATTGAGAAATGAGAAAATGTTATTCAAGTGGATTTATGTTATTCAGTACAGTGTTTATATCATAAGACTATTTATTTCCTTGCAAGTTATTATAAAATAATACTTGTTACAAGCCCAACAAGTGCTGTACTCCTCTAATAAGTGCTATGTTTTTATCTTAATCACTTGTGTACATTCCTGTTACCATGTAATGTGTTATTATATGTAATCAATTGTTTTGATTATAAACTAGCGTTTAACATATCGTCCGGGGCACCGCGCGCATCACGCGCGGTGCAACAACCAGTAAAGTTATAAAGAATAATGCAATTATCGAGTATCACACACGTTGTAATTGTATTTGGTCCAAGTGGGAGATTGTTGGATATATCATGGACCTAAATATAATTACTTGTGCAATTCAGTTTTAATTGTATTATGTGCTATCTTATAGTTCAGCCCAAATTAAAGTGTTCCAATAAAGTGAATGTTATTGGGCTTATATATGTCTTTTATTAGTATGGGTTTAGTATTATATGTGTAGACACCGTTGGGCCTTTTCTAATTCATGATGGGCGGATTAGGAAAGGGTTCTATTATAAATAGACATCAAGGGTTATGGTCCCTAATAACACAAACATTAGTCTCTCATAAAGTCCCATCAATAGAGAGAAAACGCTAGTGTGGATGACTATTGGAAGACGCAATCCCTAAAGGTGATTTGAATACAACACAATACTCATGGATTCAGGTACGCTTCCGCAATTAAGTTTTTACCAATTAATTTGATATGGAGATCGATTCTGGTTATTTCAAAATTAAGGTTTTATTTAGGGTTTAATCCCAACAATTAGTTCCAACATATATTAGTAATCAATAGTTAAAAATACTAATTCTAAGTTTAATATTTAAATTCAACACAATTCAGTTCAGGTCTATTTAGTTCAATTGACTTCGATCAGTTCAGTTTAGGTCCATTTTAGTCTAGAGATAAAGAGCCTTAGTGTAGTAGAAATTGTCAGCAAACTAAAAAAAATTGGTATAGTCATGTTAGATGAAGACTTCAATATTCACCAATAAGAGTCAAGGGTTGAGATCATGATCAAAAAACTTAAAAAAGCTACTAGAGAGACTGAAAAAAGTGAAAATGTATGTGTATTACAGAATTGTTGAGTTTTATTGGGTTTAGTCACAAGTTTAGGTTAAAAAATAGTCTAAACGTTCACAAGACTAGTGTGGTTTTATCACAAAACAAATTGGTATTATGAGGATAGTTTTCCAAGCTTATATATTATTCATTCTTTAATTCACTTAATTCTTCAAAGTGGGATTCACCTYTAAGTTTATACTCCCTTCGTATTAAAATTATTGCAACGATTTGATATTATTAGGCCTAGTGAGGTCTTATCATCAATCATAAACGAATTTGTTAGGCCTAGTTGTGTAATATGTTGCTGGAGAATTTAAATATGCACATGTTTGATAATATTTAGGAAAAATTAACAATAATAATCCCAACTTTGGGGGTTCTTTCAAAAATAATCTCAACTTTGGGGTCAGTCTTCCATTTTTGCACCCGATTATCGGTTACCTGTTGTACCGATTAAAGCTTAGTTTAATTTTTTCTTTTTTCTTTTTTTTTTATATAAAACCTCACAAACCTTTCTCCCTCCTCTTTCTCTCTCCCCGAAACTCCCGCTCTCTCCTCCTCTGCTATCTTCTCATCTCTCTCTCTTTCTCTCTCTCTCTCTCTCTCTCTCTCTCTCTCTCTCTCTCTCTCTCTCTCTCCTCTGGTTTTGGTTGGCGGCTAGTTGTGGCAGATGGTTTTGGCGACTGTGGCTGTTGTGTCGATGTTGGCTGATGTGGTGGTTGGTTGTAGTGGTGAGGGAGGGTTTTTGTGGGGGGAGAAAAGGCTGATTTCAATGGCGGGTGCTGATTGAAGGGGTAATTTGAAACGGTGGGGGGTTGATTTTCGTGGGTGGTGGACTAATTATGGTGGGTGATGGTGGTGGTGGTTCGTGTGGGGGGAGGTTTTTCGTGGGTGGTGGTGGTTGTTCGTGTGGGGGTTGATTTAAAGGGTTGTGGGGGGTTGATTTCAAGGGTTATAGGTGAGGTGGGTCTAGTAAGGGTGAGGGTGAGGAGTTGGGTTGTGGGTGAGGTCGTGGCTGTGAGGGTGGTGTTGAGGTTGTGGTGTGTCGTGTGTGAGTGAGGGTGGTAGTGGGGTGTGTTGTGAGGGTGGAAAGTGGTGGTAGCTGTTTGGGTGGAAGGTGGTGGTGACTGTTTGGGTGGTAGGTGGTGGATGTTTAGGTTTGGTCGTTGAGGGTGAGGGGCGGTGGGGTATGGCGAGGTTGTGGTGTAAGGGTGAGGTGAGAGATTTAGATATAATTTAGGTTTAATTATAATTAAATTATAATTAATTTGTTTAATTTTAATTAAAGCCAATCAGGAAGTGACACGTGTCCAGTTAACTTAATCAACAGGTCACCAATAGGTCACAACTGGTTTAGGTGCAAAAATGGAAGATTGAACCCAAAGTTGGGATTTTTCCAGAATAATTCAAAGTTGAGATTATTTTTGGAATAACCCCCAAAGTTGAGATTATTTTTGTTAATTTTTCCTAATATTATTTAATCATAAAACCAATTCATAATATGAGGAGACAACCACCAACCTTATACTTCCTTTGTAACAATATAGTATAACGGCAACATTTTTGTTTGGCACATACTGTAGACATAAAATGGTAATGGCTAATTAAGAGGTAAATTAAAGGAAACGGAAGAGAAAGTGAGTTAAGCATATCATAAAATCATGCATATGCCAAATTAATTTGAAGGGCATTCCCAACCATATATTAATCCTGAGTATTTTGGTAATTTTGAAGAAACAAATTTACTTAACAAGGGGGACAAGACATATGTGCAGCTGCTTTTGAGAAGTCTAGCAACTTGTTCACCCTCTTCTGGGCTTGTTGCTAATAATGGCAAATCAAATATTCAGTTTTGCAATGTTGAGGATTCTTTTAAGAAGGCCATTATTCACGCTTCAGGTTTTTTTTGGCAAATAATAAAGGAATATTATTAACAATAAAGACAATACAGCTCAGGCCTCCACCCTTTAATCTCCCACCTTCTAGGAAGGGTTGAGAAGAAAGAGTATCAAGAGCCACAAAACCATAGAAACCAAAGCAAGGCATAGGACAAACCCTAGTTCAAGCCAACACCAAAGCACAGGAAAACACAAAAATCAGATAAGAAGTAAATTCCTAACAGAAGGATCACATCTACAAGCCACAACAAAAACTATATCTCTAAACACCTGTATAGGAAGTTTACACATACTATGAAAAATCTTTTGATTCCTCTGTAGCCAAACTTGATAGACTGCTTCAGCAACTAACATAGGAATTAAATTGGCTTTTGGAGAGGATTTTCAAGCACACTTCTGAGCAAGAATCACCAAAGCAGAAAAGTCCTTGGGGAGATTGAGATGGAAAGAAGTGATGTCCAAGTCCCAGATTTCAGAATCATAAGAACACTAGAAAAACAAATGGTGAACACTCTCAGTAACACCACAAAATTGCAGGAAGCATCCTGCAACACACCCCAATGCAGCAGCCTATCTTTAGGGGAAAGTCTATTTTGGACTGCAAGCCACATAATAAAAGGCTCTTAGGTATAGCTTTATTATTGTGAATTAGCCTTTGCCAACCAGGAGAGGGAACCACAGGTATAAGAAGCTTATAAAGCTGTTGAATAGACYTTTTCCCATGTTTCTCAACTTGCTGCCATCCTCCAATAGAATCCACTATGGCCCTATACTTCAAAACTTTGCGTAACATCCAAGAGCAGCTAGAAGGAATAAAGCTTGTCCAGAAATCTTCCTTTTTGAAATAGTAAGCATGAATCCATCTCACCCAAAGGCTATCAACCTTATGAGAAAGATCCCAAAGAATCCGAATAACTACAGCTGTGTTCCAATCTACAAGTGCAAGAATATTCCAACCACCACTCTTTTTAGGCCGACAAACTTGATCCCAAGAAACAGGAGATTTCCTGGTGGTTAAAGTGGAGCCAGTTCAAAGAAAAACCCTAAACCTAGCCTCAATCTCTTTAACCACTTTCTTTGGCATAATAAAAATCTGAGCCTAATAAGTCTGGATACCAAAAAGAACACCCATAATCAACAGAAGTCTGCCAACATAAGAAAGCAGTTTAGCCGCCCATGTTTGAATTCTAGAAGTAATCTTATCAACCAAAGGCTTACATTGAGAAATAGTGAGCCTTTTAGAAGATAAGGGAACTCCTAGATATTTGAAAGGTATAGACCCCTTAGAAACACCAATGAGCTGTTGGAAAGCAACTTCATCCTCCTAAGACACCCCACCAAAATAAATCTCAGTTTTATCAAAATTTGCTGAAAAACCAGAAGCTTTAGAGAACTTGTCGAAAGCCTTAAAAAGCAAGGTTAAAGAGATACTATCAGCCCTAGCCATGAGGAGTAAATCATCAGCAAACATCAAATGAGTGAGGTGCAACTTTTCACATTTAGGATGATAATTGAAATTAGGATCAGCCTGCAACTCAGTTAAACAGCTGGACAAATAATCCTTCCCAATAGAAAATAAGAAAGGAGAGATGGGATCTCCTTGTCTCAAACCTTTCCTAGCAGAAAAAGGATTAGAAGGAACACCATTAAGCAGAATGGTGTAATTGACAGTTCTGACACAAGCCATGACCTAAGTAACAAAACGTGAAGGAAAGCCTAACTCATGCAGCATTGCCTCTAGGAAACTACATTCAATGGAATCATAGGCTTTCCGCAAGTCAACCTTAATCATGCACCTAGGATAGATATGCTTTTGAGTATAGCCCTTCATAAGCTCTGTAGCAAGCAAAATATTATGACCAATTTGTTTTCCAGGTATGAACCCAGCTTGGGCATCATCAACCACTTCACCAATAACCTTTGCTAACCTAGCAGTCAAGATTTTTGAGATAGTCTTGTATAAAAAAGTACAACAGGCAATAGTTCTAAAATCTTTAACCATTTGAGGTTGAGCAATCTTGGGCACAAGTGTAATAGTAGCACAATTCCAAGTTCTATCCAAAAAACCTGAAGTAAAGAAGGAATGAACAGCCTCATAAACATCAACTTTATTAACATGCCAAACAGACCTGAAAAAGTAACCATTATAACCATCAATTCCAGGGGACTTTGAAGGATTAATGCTAAACATTGCCTCATCAATTTCTGCATTGGAAACAGGAGCAATCAAAGAAAGCTGAGCAGAATGAGAGAGATGAGGACCAGATCTCAAAGTAACCAAATCAACCGCAGGAAGAACATCAGCTTTAGAACCCATAAGTGCCTTGTAGAACCTGATAATCTTCGTCTCAAGAAGTGCAGGGTCTCTAATAATCTCTCCAGAGTTAAGTTGCAGAGCAACAATCCTATTTCTAGCCTGTCTCTACTTCATTTTATCATAAAAGAACTTGGAATTAGAGACTCCTAGCTTAACACAATCCACCCTAGACTTTTACGCAACACAACTTTACAAACATGAAATCGACCCAAAGAGAATTAAATCTTGTCAGGATTCAGGATAGCTTTAAATGCATAACAGAGAAAGTTTCTAGGCAGCTAAAAGTTTCCAAACAGGAAAACAATAGTAGTTTCCACAAATGACCATTATGATGTGGTGAAGTGAGTGGAAGCAAAATGCATTTAGGAGTGATTTGAAGAGCTTCTAAAACATAAGACTCTGAGTTAATGTAGCTACTACCAAAGACCCCAAAAGGCATACCTGCAATTCCTTAGCCAAAGCTACTACTTCGTCCAAATTTTTTTGTGTTTCCTGCAATCGTTAAAGGTAAACTCTTTAATTCTCTCATAGAAAACCAAAGTAACCAAAAGCTAGCTATAATATATGTTAGATAGACATAGCTAAGTGCACATGAAACTGTGCTAAAATCTAATCATGACTAAACACTTTTTACAACTCAAATTCAGTTTCGAGTCATACAATAGAAACCCTAAAAAAAACCGAAAGCAAAAACAATAAAATCAAAATCAACAACTAAAAAAACCGAATCAAAACAGAAATCAAAATGAAATAAAAAACGAAATCAAAAACCCTAGAACTATCTACCGAAAAACAAAAGTGAAAAATTTAAAAAAGGTCAAAAACGAAAAAAAACAATGATCTGAAAACATTGAGACAAAAAAAAATAAAGATCTCATCTCCTCATTCACGAAATCAGGGAAAAAAAACTAAACTATAAAAACAAAAAAGCCAAGAAAATTAAAAAAAGGAAAATGAAAATTCCAAACCTGAATGAATGATGCGACGGTGCAGCGAGTTCGAGGCGGCGGATGAGCGATTCGAGGCGACGGTGTAGCAAGTTCGAGGCGACGAGTTAGGGCGAACCAAAGGGGGAGATTTGGGAATTAGGGTTTTGTTTTTGGGAGATTTGGGAAGATTGAGAGATTAGAGAGGAAACGAGTGGGGTGGACCAAAGGGGGAGTTCGTTGGTGGGAGGAGATTTGAGTGGTGGTGGTGGGAGATGAGAGGAGAAAGAGGAAACGAGGGAGGTGAGGAGTTGAGAGGAGAGGAGTTGGGAATTTTTGTCACGTGGATGAGGCCCCATGAGGGGGTTGTGATTTCTGATTTCGCCAAAAAAATTAAATAAAGTCATCTACATGTGATACATATTAGGATTTTAGGTTTGCTACACTATTAAACGATGAATAAAGTGTCGCGATTACAAGTTCATATAATTTTTTTCCGACATACGACTACCAGTTCATATAATTTTTTTCGACATTTTCACAAGTGTCGGAAAAAGTGTCGACAAAGCACTCCTTTTGTTGTAAGTGATTTTATGCACGTCGACATATTATTGTTAGAGTGGGTAAAATTAAGTTATGTGTCCCTTGATTTAGAAGGGGACACAGATAGTGATCAACCTATACGATGTCATATTATTGCTATAGGACGCAATAATGTTACCGCGTCGCATATTATCTTTTAGAAGGGATACAATGAGGGTTATGTGTACTTGCGCTTATTAGAGGGGAACCGATAGACATCACTATGTGTCCATATTGTTATAAGGGCCCAATACATTTTACGCGTCGCATATTATATTAAAAGGGATACATAGGTTTTGTGTCCGCTGCCTTTCATATTAAGCGAGCGTGACCATCCGGGTAGTCATGGATTAGGGCTCTATGTTTGATCCCGGCTATGTGTCCAATATTATGTCTTAGGGAACCATATTTTAGGCGTCGCATAATTATCTTTGAACCGGTGCACGACCAAAGCACCACCTGGTGTGTGTACATGGAGGTTATGCATTTGTTGTGTTGAAAAAATTCTTATGTGTCACATGACATTTACGTGTAGTGCTTGTACGACGGTAGAGTGTTTTATGTAGCATGAGAAGATGAGCGAGCCATATAATAATATTAAAAGACAACCATACCGATATATGTAGAAATAAAATGGGACAACTAACATTGAGAAATGGGGATAGGTAGGCTATATGGGGATTTAGTTAATCTTTAACTCAATGAGTAGTGAATGATATCTCTGAAACTAAAGTTTTTTTTTTTATTACATTAAGCAATGTATTAGCACACTTAATTACCTATATTACAAATGAGACATTAAGTGTATGTTTACCTATGGTTGTGCGTTGTGAGATTTTAGCGCTTGATACATTTAGTATGCATCATATACTGTACTAATCAATTTTGTGATACAGACAATCAATAAATACCTTTATATACCAGACTAAATTAAAATAAGCATTTTGATACAAGCCATATAAATGACATGTTATTATCCTATTCCTAAAGCACTAAATTTAGCATGCAATACCCTAGATTAAATTTGAGAAGTATTTTCCTATTCTTCATGTAATCTTTCAAGACTTTGGATTCTTCCTTTACAATAGTCAAATTTTGAGCAACATTTGTGCCATACGATCTCAGAAAGAGCATGTACCCCGAAGAAGGGTTTTCAATAACTACTCTAATGTCGTCTGCGATCTCAGCACTGACCTCATTTTTTTATGACCTTTAGCCACTTCTTAATGACATGGATTTTGCTTAGAGAAATATGATGGTTATGATTCGTTGCAGATCTCGCATCTCTTTCAGCTCTTGTAAATCAATGCTTATTCCCAATGCTAAGATAGAGAAAACTCAGCAATGCTACCTGGTTTGACAGTAATGATGGCTATGTTTATTCCAGACTGTCCAAACACATGTCATTTTTCACAGGTTTAGTTAGATTCTGTAGTCCCTTTCCTCTGTGTATGCTTAGAACTCGTTTGTCTTGCGTGAAAACTAAGGCGACAAGCACTTCTATGTTTTTTGTTGTCTTTCATTGTTTTATGTTCTAGAACTCATGGCCTTAGATCTTTGTTGTAACCGATCCAGTATTCTAATGGAATCCTAGGGTCATTGATAGTTTGGAATGTGCGAATGGAGGTGATAAGTTGTGTCCCATTGGTTAGCCTTTATATAGCGCTTAGCGTCCAATAGGTTCCCGTTCTGTTTGGTGTGTCGAGTTTGGCGCTCTTGGAGTTCACAGTTCTGATTTGAGGTTTATATTTGTAGCCTCGACTTCGAAACAATTATCTAAGGTTCTGTGTGTATTCCTATTCTCTTTTGTAACAATATGACCTACTCCACATTAATATCAATGTGTTGTTTCTGTAATCGATTTCCCTCTCTGGGTTTATGGACGTAAGTCACAAATCGTGTACTACGCCTTCGTTCTTCTTTGTGAGGGCCTGATAAAGCTCGGAAATCCATATAACGTAGCAATGGAATATATGTGTGATTCTGTTAGTATACCGTGCTAATTTTTACGTTCTTTGTAATATCCCTTATAATCATTATTCAAATTGATTCAGTTTTGTTTTAGTGAATGTCATAAGTTAAACTAAGCTTGAATTTAATATTGAAGTAAAAATTAACTGATGGATTAATAATCCATAGTGACAGGAAATTGTGAACGATACCTTCTGGTGTCTGTTTACTGTGCGCTCCATTAAATATCAGACTTCTCTTCGTTATTACTTATTCGACCGAACAGTTTAGGTCCTCTAAATGCCAGTGTGCTCAAATGCAAAATGGTGTTTATTATTGTTGTGTACTCATAAAATAGGCCATCATAGCCGAAGTTGTGAGACCTTGGATGACTCTGACCATTCCGGTCGTTGATTTGCATCATATTCTTTAGCTTCACATTGTTTTTGGCTAAATTGTTGTTGAACTTCTTTGTACAGTTGCATTAACTTATCTGTTTATTTGAAATGACTGGAAAAGTTTCCTGTACTTATTTGATGTATTATTAATTTAGCTCCGTGTTAGTTATTTTTTTTTGGAGCGAACTGTTAGTTCTCTTCTATAAAATCTTGATGGATTTGAGTAATCGTAATGGTTCATTCAGAATGGCGTGTTATACTAGACATTCGTCCCTACTACTCTCCATTTAATTCCGTCAACTGTCCGCTAAATCTCTTTTAGGTAGTTAGCCGTATTCAGAATCAGCGTTGTTGCGCCCTTTGATTACCGACCACAAAAGGTGAATGCTCTAGGCGTGATTCAATAATGCAACCCGAATTGTTTAAAGGAATATGCATACCGTAGTTATATTGGTCGCAAGTAGGACGCGTGATGATGTTTGTGTTATATTCTACTTTCTTTCTTCATTTATTATTATATGTAATTGTAAATGAGTGTAATTGCCGACTTCATGTATGAAGTATGAATGCTTTACCGTAGTGTCTGTGTTTGTTTTATGTGAATAGTGACGAAATTATATCTTTTAGTTAGTTTCACGGTTGGTGATATAGTTAACTCGCATTTAATTAAGACCTATTATTAAGAGCAAATTAGCTTTTAAGATAAATTCGACATATATATAGTGTACTGTGTTGTTTTTGTCCTGCTAAGAATGTGGGATAAAGTTTCTTATGTTTATCACGCATGAATGCGTACTTTGATTTGTAAGAATGTGGCAAGTTGAGTACCCTCAAGGCGTTTCTTCCGAAGTTTTTAATTTGAACTTTGTAAGTCATCAGTCCGTAAGAAAAAGAGATGTAAATCATGTCATCCGATGTGTGTATTTATAATTATAGTATAGTGACAGATTTATAATTGAAAATGTACTGGTTTTTTAAATCTATGGTTGTGTTAAAATTGAAAGTCGTATTCGTCACGCGTATGTTTTATGCTTAGTTCAACTAGCGCGCGGTATTAAAGAGATGATACACAATATGATTCGAATTGCAGTTTACCCATAACTTTTTATTTGTTGTAGTCTGTATGCTGTATGCGTACCTTTTGATTATCTGTGCACACAGCATTAAAAAATAGTCTATTGGCTTGCGTGCCTGTAGTAGTTGATTTAAGACCGGAAGAGATAGTATATAGCTACTGAAGCTGTTTTGCGGTGACGAGTTGATAGCAGATCAGACTGTATTTGATTGTTATGTGTGAATAGTATGCATTTAGGATATAAGATTCTAATATCCTGAACATCGACCTTGTTGAAACAGTCGCCTTACCACAATCTGCTGTGGTGATTCTGCACCACTCAAAAAGCCAAGAGGCTTTCTATTACTATGTAACCATAAATGATATGATTGAGGATGTAATTTAATATCTTATTGTTGATAACGATTACAAACTGTGTGGTTTTGCATTGTATAATAAAATTCTATCCTTATTGATTATTTTTGTAACAATAACTTGTATTTGTAATTTTTAAATTTTTAATGGAAAATTGAATTCTTTCTATGTATAAGGCATCACTTTGCTTCCCATTTTATTGATGAAATTTACCAATTTTTTTTTTGGTAATAGTCCCCGGTTTTTTTTAAGGAACCAATATTTGACCTATCCCGTATCATTTGTTAACTTCAACTAAAGTTTAGAACTTAAATTTTTAGTGAATAATTTAGACCCTACTAACCGCAACTTTTTTGACTAAATTCACATTAAAAGAAAGACTTCATTCACCGATTATAACACGAGTCTATTGGATGGAATTTATAGCATACGTTAGCTGACTCCATGCATCCTTGAAACGAAATTGTAACTTCGAGCACCTGGCTGCGACGTGCCTTGGCGCCAATGCCATGAGCAACTGAGCAGCAAGATCTTTGGTATTGTGTTAATGGCCAACACAATATGCCCGGGAAGTAGTTCAATTAAATTAATTTAATATACAATAATGTAATACCTTCATTAATGGGTACCCAACTAGTAGATACCGAATAATGTAGTTTATGTGATGTATATTTCCTTTCTAGTAAACCTATTGTTTTGTAACTCACACAAAAAATTTATTACCTGGCCATTGACCATTCCATATCTTCTTGACTCAGTGATTGATCCGTAGCACCCACATATAAATAATTGACTAATCACCCTTTGACTATACTCGAAATGAGGCTGTCGAGGGATGATAATATTGATGCCTCCCGCCATTCTCGGCTTCTCAGCTCGTCGCTCGTTCTAGTTATTATTGTCTTGTTCTACCAGGAGATTGTTGGGCAACTTTTTTACATACCTTTGCGTTAATGACTGTTGATTAATTGTGCCTCATATTTATATATTTTTTTACCCTTTTCTCTCGAATATATAAGATCATCATATTAACTTAATTATAGGAAGAGCTTATACATTGTCGGCTGTGTTATTCTAAAAGACCCGTGGACAGCCTAAATAATAACAAGGCTCTATTTTTTTCCTTTTCTTTTAGCTGTGTTGTTTAAAATAAGTATTTCGTACGTTCCTCCTTTTCGATTTATCCTCAACGACCTCCACATGTGGCGGATTTTTGTCATGATGTATCGTGCGGATTTTGATATATTTTAAAGCGAGGCTGGAAGAAGCATATAGGAGACCATGTGCCGAAACTCTGTAAATTAGTATACCTTATACAAATGCAATTATCTCATAAATATTTACTCTTTAATCTTTTACTAAGTTACTCGCTATTACTAACAAAAGTAAGTTTCCAAGGTCCCTTTTTTTTTTGTCAAAGTGTGGTTGAACACTAACCTTGCTGGCGATCATTTGGTATCTCCCTACTTATTAGGTAATTATGCTCGTATCCGATTACGTCTCGAGTTACCGATTAATACTTAACATTCACTGTACAACGCCAGTGCATGAAGTCTAAGTCTGTTTAGGATGAGAGGTAATATTGACCCAAAAGGATCTTTTATATTGAATTATTGACATCGAAAAGCGAGCCGCGATTCGAAAATGGACCTAGTTGGTTTAAGAGAACAAAGGTGGTAAGCCAAGTGCAGTACAACTCGCTATAGGCCAAGCACCCTTATTGAGGCTAACATCCTCTTTGTCAGAAGTAATTTGTATAGTTTATACAAGTGAAGAAAGTTATTATAGACCATAACTCTAAGAGTTGGTTTTCTTGGACATTTACAGTCTTCTATTTTTGACTTTACTCTTATCTCAATAGTCTCTGTTTGGTAGGCCGCCTTAGCCTTATCAGGTTTATCCATAGTAACGCTCAGCGTTTTTTGGACTATAGTTTAATTTAATCATATGAGAAAGGCCTGTATTTACTTAAAGGTTTCATCACATATCTTCGCATACGACAAAGTGAGACTATTGGAGTTACGTATATATGCTAAAAAAGTCACTACTATGCTTAGTGCTACTGATACAATAAATTTATTGTTCATTGATACAATACAATGTACAATAACGAACTTTTGAGAGAAATATTGTGGGGTGATATAGACTTTGAGGACCCATGACCTTTCTGTCATTACCGTCTTATACCCATAAGCCTTAGCCAACCAACAAACAATAATGTCAACAAAAGTTGGTTGAATTCGTTTGAATGTAATGATCCTAGTAAAAAACAATTTAGATGTAGCCAAATTGTAGATTGGCCAAGCCTTCATCAGGCGCTTAATAGAAACCTTTTCCATGCGTGCTCGATTTTGTATAATGTCTCTCTCATACAGAAAGAGTGGATCTTAGATCGCATGCCCTTAGTTGGTCTAGGAAATAGATTTTTTGGATATCTTGACAGTGTGATTGAAAACTTCGTCGTGCCTACTGACCTCACCTCCTATTCTGAGATCGGTTTCGGCTATCTATGTACACTCTCGAATGAGTTCCATTAAGAAGTGATTTGGTGATGCGTCTTACGTCATGGTACAATCTCGGTATGCTATGGAGTAGTTGAAGACTTGAAGTATTAGAGTATTGCATGCTATTATATACTAAAAAAAACTCAGTATTCAACAATTATAAATGCAACAACTATCAATATATAGTTATTTATATAAATTGCAACATCTATCAATATAAATAAACACATTAAAAAAATCTATTTATTTTAACAAAAGTTTAACAAAAACGTATCTTTGCTACTTATAATATACAGTACAATATTACTATCATAATGAAGTTTATAAAATACATACAACAATAGTAAAACAATTTTATATATGTATGAATAGCAAGATTGATAATAAAAAAATATTATGATAAAACAAATTCAACTTTTTACTACAATTTAAATTCATTATATCTAGCATCTTGAATTACGTGATAGCTATGTGCCTATGTATATATATATATCATCTCTTCTTAACTTTTTTTTATTCACATATAAAATACAAAAAAACCCTATACATTATTAATAAATTTTGTTCTAATCTTCAGAGCTCTTGTAAATAAATTTAGCAAATATCATACATATATTGCACGGGTCTTGGACTTATTTTCTTATAAATACAAACTTCATACTCCGTAACAAAAATATAAAATGGCAACTTTATTTCATTTTTTTTAGATTTTAATGAATAATTTAGTAATATCGCGTATTGCTGAGTCATAAACTAGTAACATTATATGTAATTCAGTAAAATTCTTAAGTTGACATTTATGCGTGAATTTATAAAAAAAGTCCTTGATAAACCCTTACAAACCTACAGCAGGTCTATCCCACGATAACCCTACTTGTAATACGCCAATCACATGCACAAAAAGAACATATAAAGAAGTATATAAGTCTCTTAACCGTTAAGTGTCTCATTTGCATCTTTAAATTGTAATTGCTACTCTTATACACTTAAAAAATTGCAAAAGTTTGAGTCAAACAAAACCCTCTCTAAATCATACAGGATGGTTGAGCCTTAAAACTGGATATAAAAAAGGCATATAATCAACTCGAATGGGACTTCTTATGGGCCACTTTAACGACATTTGGGTTTTCTGCCACTTGGATTAACTGGCTAAAATCAACTGTTACTTGCGTTTCCTATTCCCCCTCCATCAATACCATCAACGAACCAACATTATTAAACGTCAAGAGGTTTACGACAGGGTTGATCCCTCTCCCCACCTTTAATTATATATTTTAAAATCCGTTCTCAGCAGCTTACTCCGTGCCTCCTTCACCCTAATTGGTATCGGCCTCTAAGCTCTGCCCTCAACATCCCCCTTCCTTCTCTTTATTTGTTGATGATGCTTATTTTTTGCAAAGCTACTACTCAAGCAGTTACCATCTCCAAAATATTTCACCTCTCCTTCTCTACCATGTCAGGTCAACTAATAAAATTAGTTCCTAACCCGACAAAGATGGCTTGCCAGTCATTTTAACATGACTCCTAAAGCCTTTTTGGGGGGTATTATTTAAGAGTTTTCTTTATTCAACAAAATTCAATAACGACTCTTTCCATTTCTTTATAAAAAAATGCAGACAATCACTTAAACACTTGGAATACTAAGTTCACCTCCAAAGTTGGAAAAAACAATTTTGATCCAAAGCCAACTTGTCAGCCTAGCTCTTTTGCATATGAAACAACAAAAACTCCACATGCTCTACTTGTCACCAACTAGATGCCTTAAATGAAACTCTCTTCTGCAACAAAACCGCCAAAAACGAGAGTATTCCTTTAATCTCTTGGAAATACCGTCTGTATGCCAAAGTCCCAGGAGGCCTAGGTATCGGAACAATTAAATTGTTAATACGACATTCTCTGCAAATATAGAGATTGGAAATGTACTCTCGGACATACGAACCTCTGAGTCCAATCTATCTACAAAAAATACTTACTACTAATAAAACTTCTTTGAATATAAACACAACTAGGAGATTCCCTCATTTGGAAACAAATTTGCGCAATCCAACGACTTTTACTAAGGGCTCGCTGGAAAGTTGGCGCAATGGTAGAATATTTTATTCCGAATTGACAATTGGGGTTTCCTTATAATCTCCTTTATAACCCTGGATTAATCCAAATTCCGTTGCTAATTTAGATCTCCACGATTGATCAAGTGTATTCTTCCCGACAACTGATGGAATATTGTCTTCTCTCCACCTTGTCCCTACACATATTAGCCCAAATATTTTGGGGATCCGCTATCCACCTCTACTGCTTCTGGAATAAGCATTGCTGGGGTTACTCAAAATCGAGGAATTTTACTATCACAATCCGCAACTTGGTTAGCACATGATTTGGGTTCCTCGCTCTGCATAGGGAATTCAAGTGGCTTTATTAGAAGCTTCCCATTTGCCCTGAAATTATCAATCCTTATATGGCAGCTTCTTCATCACAGTATCTTAAGGGACGTTACTCATTACGAATTTGGAAATGTCGCTCTTGGTTCTGCCCCTATGTTCACTCAGCCGCGCGAATCCCAATTATCATTCTCTTCTTCGTGCCCCTCCACCTCCTATTTTGGTCGGAATCACGCGAAGCTACAATCATAGTTGTGTTTGGTTACACAATTCCATATAGTTAGACTCACTACTTTTCCCACATCCGGAGACTATCCACACTTAAGTCTTATTTCTGTTATGAGTAAATTTGTTTCATTATTCCTCTAGCTAGTAATATGGATACATCTCGTATAATGGTACCATTTTCACATAATACCCCAGTACATTCCTGTCTGCAACCTATTTTAGGTTCCTTTCTTCCGTCTTTCTGGACACGGATGTAGGCTAATGTTAGACTGTGTACTCATTGTGTATCCTTCTGGCCTACTACACTCAATGCCAAATCAGCACTGTCTTATTCTGGTTAACTGGCCCCATTCCGCCGAACGAGGGCCCTGATCAAATTAAAATTTTGTTGCCTCGGCCTTAAACAAAAAAAACTCAGCATGATACGGTGTTTATAACTTACTTGCGAGGACACCGTACGTGACGACTACTTTCTGTAAGCTAGCTGTCCGTCCTACTCGCTATTGGTATCTACCTTCTACACTCGTAGCGGAAGCCATGACTCATTAAGGACATAGTCTACTTCTGCCTCGACAACTTGGATGACGAACAAATATATATATTATTGAAGGTGACAAGTTCTAATGTCCAAATTAAAAACCATTTTAAAAGGTTCTATCTCACTCCATGGTCATAACAAACCCTATTGACGACTAATTTCAAACCTTCATACTCTCATTTTGACTCCTACGTTTGTCAACACATTTTTCGATGAAGAGGTAACCCAATAGCAATTGATTATTTGGCCTGCATTAGAGCCATTTTGCCCCCACATCAGACAAGATATTGATCCATTTATAGGATGCTAACATTATTCCTAACCTTCCTGTCCTTTGACACCGGCAATACGCACGCTAGTCTTGGGAAGACAGTCCTTGACCTTTTTCCGAAGTTACCTCATCTATAAAAAACACCTCTAAACTCGCAACAACTTCAAAAGAGCGGACACAATCATTTGTCAATTTTTAGGAAAATGATTATCATAATCATCGATACTTTTAGTCTTCGCTGCGCATAATATCGGTATTCGAAATATATTCCAATAACAATCCTAATCGTTATGCATACACAACATCAATTACCTCAATAATGATGTAATTAGTATGAAATAACTTACTCTCCTCCGTAACATTAAACTTAGCCATACTTTTCTATATTTAGGTGGAGCAAAAACTTCTGCAACAATATGTACAAAACATTTCAATTTCTTGCGTGGACTTATTGATTGACGAAATTACCCAATTTTTGGACCAACTTTTGCCTAAAATTTGCTTTTTACTATGAACAAATCATATATTCTCTCCTTTTGTTTATAGGGACCACTTCACTAATTCATTACCTTAAACCTACTTGAGCTTATATTGACCAATGTTGAGAAGGAGTGCTAAATACAATTGGTCTGCACTTTATTCTGTTACGGACGGAGTATATGAATAGGTTAATTACATTCGCATTGATTAACTGCAATTAATCGTGATTGCCAGTGGTATTTATGTTGATCCGTGATTTAGTGGTACTGTTAAATTATCAGTTTTATATTTCTGCTTGTTATATATAACATAGGGATCAATTATGAGAAGATTAGTTAAAAGTTTGGTATTATTGTTGAGAATATTTTGAAATAGGGTTCTTCGACCGCACAAACAACAAAAGTGCAGACTTATATAAATTAATCTTTTCCAAAGATAAAAAACCTTTTAAACAGTATTGCAACACCAACAAATTTTTCAAGATGAAATATTTAAATCAGTATGATTCACCAATATTCTTTTAAAAAAATCTATGACACCCAAAAACTCATCAAACAATAATGTTATTAGTAAACATTGAAGGTCATATGCTATGCTTAAAATGTATATAATTCATATCACATTCAAACTCACCTTTAGCATACATCACTCAAATCAAATATTCCCCATGAATAGTGTTGTTTATTAACATAAAGATTCTGCATAAATACATAATACATAAATGTACCACTCAAATTTTTAATAACACTTCTACAATAAACGAGGAAATGACGTTATGGGAAAAAATTGACATTATTTTCCAAAAACGTGTCAACACAGACTCCTAATTTTGAGGAAGAGTATTTGGTTCATTCATGATCTTATAATAATATATCAAACTTTCGATCTTTATTTAAATTAAACTTTAGGTACCAAACACAACATATTTAGATAGTGGCCACTTCGGCCCGCCACGTAGGAATGATACTCTAAAGCACTCACAGTCTTGAATTAAAATTCACCAAGTAGAAAGAAGCGATGTAAAAAAAAAGCTTGTAAACTGCACAACACTTCGAACACCTCAAGCATTGAAACGCTGAAAAAATCCAAGAACCCCCACCATGATTCAGAAATTTCCCCAAAGTTTAAATGCAAAATTATATTATAGGAACACATACTTATTGAAAAGAACCCAGCCCACTCTTGTATTGTATATACCCAAGTGCCAAATATTATAGTATCCTATTAAATGCACACTTTAAAAATCCCTATTCCAAATAGTATAGAAAACTATGTTGAACAACTGAATAAACCACAATAGAATTTTTTTACCAATCCAATAAAGCATCATAAAAAGTAAAAGCCAATTAACAGTTTTAACCCATATAATTTTAATGGTAAATCAAAAGAGTTTTGTTTAAAAGCTTACAACAATACAATACTATATAAACCAATTGGTTAAACTTCTACATCAATATGTTGAAAATTCATGTTGACGAAGTCTTCCTATCTAATTATTCATATTAAAATAAATAATTAAATTCCTAAAAAAATATCACAGACATTTTTTTGCCTACTGAAAATTACCTAGGAATCTAAAGAAATGACATAACATTGTAGT
>SNQN01004391.1:40780-52253 GCA_008642245.1 Bassia scoparia
AACCAGAAGCTTTATGTAGAACTGCCCGAAGCCTTAAAAGCAAGGTTAAGAATACTATCAGCCCTAGCCCATGATGAGTAAATCCTCAGCAAACATCACAATGAGTGAGGTGCCAACTTTATTTTCACATTTTATGTGATGATGCATTGAAAAATTAAGAGATCGAAGCTGCAACTCAGATCCAAGGGGAAGGGGGATGTCGACAAATTTTTTAAACAGCTTGCGACTTAAATAATCTCTTTCCCATTTTAGAAAATAAGAAAGGAGCTTCAGATCTGAAGAAAGTACTCAGCCTAAGAGATCCGCGCGGAAAAATAAGGCGCTTCCCCCCCATGGGGATGTCCTCCTGCACATGCCGCTATTGAGAAGCGATCAAAGACGAAGGTTAGAGAAGAAGGAATCAGCGACCATTAGGGCAGAATGGATGTTGGTCCAGGCTGATCCTGGGACAGGTACGAAGACGGAAGAATTCTGACACAAGCAATAGCTGAAACCTATATTGGAGTAAAGCGAGGCATACGTGAAAAGAACTGCCAACCTTTATAGCGCAAAGGCCAGCCCGAGTCTTTCCATCTAGGAAACTACATTCAATGAATCATGCTTTCGCGTAATATGATTGAGGGTCGCGACGGCCATTTCCTATTTTGACTTGGCGATGCCTCTACCGTGAGCCAGGTATTTTGATACTGAGAAAGACTCGCTTCTTTCTTGCCCCACCGTTTTACTCTCTAGAAAAACCCACCATTGGTTTTAGCCCCATTGCCTTTCCCTCATAACAGTCACATCTCTTGGCCAAGGGGCCACTCCCTTTTTGTGTGACGCTCACCAGGTTATTTTTTGCAATTATTTTATAGTCACAGGAGTGGGGAAGCAACGAGGCAATTAATGGATCCTCGACCAATTCGTTTCCGGAGCGTGGGGGTTTTCTACGCAAAAAGCGCCAGTCCTTGGCTTCACTTGGATGTAGGCAAATCATGGGGGCACATGGGCCATCACAAAAAACATTTAATCCCACAATATCATAGGTAACCTTGATTCGCTAGTAAGGGGGAACTTAGGCCCAAAGTAACAAGCGCAGCTTTTTTTCGCGCATTTTGAATAGTCTTTAGTACTTAAAATAGAGACACAAAGACAGGAAACACCCTGTATGCTTCTTCATAACAATCTATCCCTCTTCTAACATATTTGTCCCACACGGCTGATAGGGGTAGCAATCTTGGAACACCAAGTTAATAGATAGCACATCCAAGTTCTATCCAAAGGATCCACCCTGAAAGAAGAGTGATATTTCAAAAAGGTTTTTTAGGATCCATCTATTTGAACAGCCTTGTGCGGATAAAGCTTAATTCGAACTGGTTTGCTAATAACTTTGGAAATGCCAAAACAGAAAACCTGAAAAGTAAACCATACTAACTTTTGGACCCAGTAATTAAGCCAAATCAATTCCTAGTGCGGACTTTCCTGGGGCAAAATGTTTAACTAAGATTCTATAGTTTGCTTTAACATCCAACCAGGGGTGGGCCTCACCAGATGAATGTCTACGTTTCGGTGTTTGAAAATTTTACTTTCCGAGTCCCACTCTTAAAGGAGCCTGAACCACCAAGAAGAGAGTGGCAGTCAGCGTGCAAGAAAGCTGAGCAGCCTAATTGAGAGAGTTTTATGAGGACCTAGATCCCAACGCTAACCAAATCTTCCCCAAAACCGCGCAGGTTTTCTATCCACAACTTCAAGGCGGAAGACAGTTGTTGCCTGTTCCTTTTTAGATTATCCTATACATCCATTTGTTCTCTCAATGTGGGGGGTGACAAACATCGCCAGAATGTCGTCAGTCAAGAAGAAAGAAAATGCTGAAGGGCGGGGCCACTTTAGGGGGTCTCGCGATAGGGATAAAATCTCTCCTCCAGAGTAAGTTGCAGAGCAACAATCCTAGCAAAGCTGGTCCTACGAAACATGAGGAGTTTTTGTAGCGTAACGGTGCTTTGCTAAGCTGGCTTTTTCAAACAACTTGAAGTGGATCCTCTTCTTATATCAGAATATCTAATAGACTCTTTTGGAATTGCTTAGCTCAGAGGGGGGACCACGGTGATTCCTATAACGGACAAACTTTTTTACAGAGGATACTCCGCAAATCGAAACGCGAAACACCACAAGTGAGACTTGCTAGCGCCACACACTATTCAATGTTTTATACAAACAATGGGATGATTTCAGAACAAAAACGTAATATCGTATTCGGCCGAGAGGGCGAGACTATGATATTAAGGATTTGAATATTTTTTGAAGGTGGGTCAGGAGTGATCAGGGCCTATGCATTCATAGAACTGAAAAGATGAGTATACTCCTTATAATCTCCTAAGAAGGTCCAAACGAAAAAAAAGTTATATAATGCTCCCCTCCCATTCCTAAATCCTTTACAAAGCAAACCAAGCACTCTACCGGTATAGTTGGTTTGGGGCCTACATTTATCAAAAAGAAAAGGGAGAAGGTATCTTGCGCACCTTGGGAAATATATGAGTGGAAAGTATTTTATATCACCACGTTCACCAAAATAAACCATATATGAATTATATGTTAGCGGGGCCAGAGTACTCTAATACATATATATGTATATTATTCAAAAAGGCGAGGTACAACCCACCCACCTTAACGGTTGGCATTTTAAGATACACAAAGGAAAGTCTCTCTCTATATAACTAGAGGGTGGTATGGTCAATGGCGTGTCATAAACACGTTTATAAGAGGGTCCATCTGCAAGTTCTAACATCCCCTCTGGTAGATTCAAGACACTAGAATGCTGGGACAACCAAAGAGGGGGAGACAAGTCTCCACCAAAAAGGCTAATTATGGCTACTGAAAATATCACAATAGGTTGCGACGCCTTATTAACATTCGACAACGTACTAGACGGATTGTCTGTCTGTCACCACAATTTGCAATTGTCGTGTGTGGCCGTAGCGTATTTGATTCGTCTGCCTGACCGCAATTTTTCAGATCGTAGTCTATAAAACACGTGCATGTGTTAATAAGGAAACATTTCTAATTAATACAATTATTCTATTCCCTGTAAAGGAAATCTCACATATCTACCGCGGGAGAGTACGGGCCACCCCAATCTATATAAGGCGGAGTCATTTCTTGGCGGAGTACTCCGGAATTCGTTCTCCAACTTAGAACGATGCGTGCCGATATGAGTGGCGATTTAGGTTTTCTCGTCAAATGGCAGGGTGTGCTCCCCAAAAACTTTGACTTAAACAAGTGGTTCACTCCTGGTACATATCTAATTTGTCCAAGAATCCTCAAACAAGTTTCATATTCCGACTGTAAACACTCTTGGGACTATAAAGGAGGGAGCGGGAAAACGTGGCGAAAATTACTATACGTCCCAGAGTTCAGGAGACCTGCCGTTACTTCACAAATTAGCTGCAAACCCTAAAAAAGAGAAGGGATCGTAAGGCGAGTTAGAACGTAGCAAAAAAAAGTCACAATCAACCCAAACATTTGAATCTGAGCGCGCGATGTTGCTGGCGGCTACATCGTGTCTATGAAAATCCCGGAAATAATGAACATAAAAAGTTTGAACAGAAATCAAATGAAATTTAAGCAGAAACGAAAAAAATTCAAGGCGTTGATTCACCCTAAACCTATTCGTCCCGAGATTTACTCGAACAAAATTGTTACCAACGGGTAAAGCGAACAACTCTTCCCTTACTACAAGGATCTCAAAATACGACTAACAAATTCGAATGATCTGAAACATGTGAGACTAAAAAAGAGTAATAGATCTCTCTCCTCATTCACGTCGAAAAAATAGGAACCATATCTAAATACAAAAGAGAGCCAAGAAAATTATTAAATGCAATTAGAGAACATAATTATATTTTCGCCAAAACGCTGTCCAATATGTAATGATGACGTGTCTCTGTCCTGTGCAGCGAGCTGCGAGGCGGCGGATGACGATTCGAGGCGACGGGTGTAGCAAGTTCGAGGCGACGAGTTAGGGCGAACCAAAGGGGGAATTTGGGAATTAGGGTTTTGTTTTTGGGAGATTTGGGAAGATTGAGAGATTAGAGAGGAAACGAGTGGGTGGACCAAAGGGGAGTTCGTTGGTGGAGGAGATTTGAGTGTGTGGTGGGAGAGAGTGAGAGGAAGGGAACGAGGAGGGAGAGTGAGAGGAGAGGAGTTGGGAATTTTTGTCACGTGGATGAGGCCCCATGAGGGGGTTGTGATTTCTGATTTCGCCAAAAAAAATTAAATAAAGTCATCTCATGATACATATTAGGATTTTAGGTTTCCTACACTTTTAAACGATGAATAAAGTGTCGGATTACAAGTTCATATAATTTTTCCGACTATTCACAAGTGTCGGAAACTAAGTGTCGAGACACTCCTTTTGTTGTAGTGACAATAACTTTATGCGTCGCATATTATGTTTAAAGGATAATAGGTTTTTGTGTCCCTTGTTTATTATAGAGGAGCGACGATAGCATTCACCTTCGTGTCCCATATTATGCTATAAGGACACATAACTTTACGCGTCGCTATATATCTTAGAAGGGATACAATAGGTTTATGTGTCCTTGCTTATAGAGGGACACGATAGCTCACTATCGTGTCCCATATTATGTTATAAGGACACAATAACTTTACGCGTCGCATATTATATTAGAAGGGATACAATAGGTTTATGTGTCCGTGTTTATATAGAGGTGACACGATAGCATTCACACTATCGTGTCCAATATTTATTTATAAGGGACACATAATTTTAGCGTCGGATTATCTTTGAGGGGACGCGATAGTGTGTTGCAAAAAATGTCAACATCTATCGTGTCCCATATTATATACGAAACGACGCACTATAGCTTTAGCGTCCCGCTCCATATTTTTATACATGGGACACGATAGGGGGTCACCTTAGGTTTTTTTAGTAGTATGATTTTAGAAAAGTTTTTTTTTTAATTAAAACCGTAGCCATTAATTCCACGGACAAGCTATCATCCCTAGCTGTTCTGCGTTCCCTAATTGAGATGTTTGAATTATGTTCCAATCTTGTACCAGAATTCATATCATAACTCAAAACACATATAAGCATTTAAACCAAAGCATATAAGTCATACTACTGAGCATATTACATGAATACCTAGATTAAACATTTGAGAAGTATTTCTTCTATTCTTCATGTAATCTTCAAGACTTTGATTCTTCCTTTAAATAGTCCAATTTTGAGCACAACTTCTTTCTTCGAATGACTTCGAAAGACTTCATACTTAAGTCTTGGAATCACCCCTATTACTGCACATGTAACATGGTTGCAGCAAAAGGTATATGACTGTTTTTTCAGTATAACAGTCAAGGAAACAACTCCTACTGGTTCTGCACCAGTATATGAGCTTTGTGTTTATTCAGCTGTCAAACCAACTATTTTCACAATTTAGTGTCCTGTTTCCTGTATTGATTTGTCATCACTCAAAACCTAAGGGACCCAACACTCTTCCTATGTTCATTCTTCTTGTTCTTTTCTTGTTTTAGTGGTTTCTAAACTTCARGGCTCAGATCTTTGTTGTCAACGATCGTTCTATGGGAATCTAGGGTTTGATTAGTGTTGGAAATGCATGCGAGAGGTTGTCAATGGTTCAGGCCTTCAAGAGGTTCTCAAAGGTTCGGGCCTTTGGTCGTGGAGTTTGTTTTCAGGTCAGTCAATTAGGGTTTTGTAGCTAGCTGCAAATTAGGGTTCGTTTTCCATATTGCCCTTGACACTAACTTATATGGTTCCTAATGTTCCTCGGGTTTCTCTTGCTAGTCAAATGTACGCCGATAACTGTGAGGCCGCCATTAATGAACAAATCAAGTGACTTTCATATCTCATTTCGCATTTTTCGTTAATTTACTCCTTTATATATATATATTTGTATTTTTGTTATATTGCTGAATTAATTTGAATTACTGATTGGATATTCATCGGAATTGTGAAATTGGTTGAAGTTGTGGCTTTTGCTTTTGAATCGTTATTATTTTTGCAGAATTTGTCACTCAGTTGCATGTATTAAATTATTTTATTTTCATGTAATGAATAGATTGGGTGATTTGCCTGTTTGATTTCTCATTTCCTTTAGTTCACCTTGTTTTTCCCTAAATTGTTGGTATGACTKTGTAACAAGTTGCAATCCCTACTTATCTGTTTATTAGAATGATGGAAGTTTCMGTACTTATTTGATTGTATTATTCAATTTAGCTCGTTAGTTATTTTTTTGGAACTGCTTTTTTAATGGATTAGTTAGGAATGGCATGCATGTAGTTTTTGTGCATCTCTTCCTTAACGTGCAGCTATTTCTGTGCATGCTTATTGTGTGCTCTGTTACGACACTAAGGTGATTTTGTGATGATTCATCAGTTATTGACTTTTAGAATTTGATTGCGAGTTTGTGCAGTGCGAAATGATCGTTTTAATTTCCCTTCTATTATTTTTCTAATTGTAAATGTAATTGCCTCATTGACATGCTTATCGTGTTCCCTCTTTTAGCAGTGAATTACTTTTCTTGTCCGTTGTTTTTCGGATTAATAAGCTTACACAACTAACCTTAAACACCCCCCCCCAAAAATCTTATTATTGGGCGAATGGCCCAGCACCAATTGTTATTTGTGGAATACAAACGTTCTTATGTTTATCACGCCATGTATGCCTTACTTTTGATCGTGACAACTGTTGCCAGTGAGCACCTCAAGGCACCTAGCAAGTTAAACCAATTCAATCACCATGTCTCTCTATTTCATTAAGTGCTTGTTGTATCATTGTAATGTCACCTGGTTTTAATTATTTTTGTATGATCGATCAGGTTTTTTCAAGCTGAGTTAAGGCGAAGTAAGACCAATTCAATCATATTGTCTCTCCTTGCCCTACTTGCTTGCTCTGCCACAATACCGACACGCACAACGCATGCTAGGTTGCTAGCTGCGTTGCTTGCAAGGCTGCTGCCACTGCTGAGGTCCGGTGTGTGCATACACTCCTGTTCGCTGCGCTGCTGTTGCCTTTGTTTGGTTCGGACTGCCATGCTTGCTGGCACCACTACGTAGCGTTGGTCGACTTCTCAGCCTTCTCAACCAAAGGCAGATCGGCCTTTCGTAGTTATCTGTACTTAATTATCTCTGATGTTATTTTTTTTATAGTCTAGTGATTCCATACCGTTATCTTGCCACCTTGTATCTAATAAAATTTACTCTGTACATTGTATTATCTTTTTTGCAATAACCAATACTCTACTTTATTTTGTAATTTTTACCCAATTTTTATGGAAATTGACTATCTTATACTGCATATACGGCATCACCTTTGCCGCTATACCATTTTAATTAGGCATGAACAACTTACAAATTTTTTTCTTTGCTGCTAATCAATAAGCCCTGCGGTATTTTAAGCCAAAAACTTCACAGCTTTTGGTTTCCCAAAAGTTGCCCGGTGTTTCAAGCTAAAAAACCGCAAACTTCTTAGACTACCAAAAAGCTACGATTATATAACCGCAGCTTTTGACTGCATTTCTCAGTTCTAACCATGTTTTGCGGACACAAAAGCTGCAGATACTAAAACCTTTTGGCCCTAAAATTAACCGTACCACTATTTCGATGTATTTTTCGTAAAAAACCTTCACACTTGTTTCTTCCAAAATTATGCTTGCAATATGATAGCTGAAGTTGAACTCCTGTAGAAACCCTTCCTATCGCGAGTGCTAGATGAAATATTGATGCCCTCTGCATTCTTGTTATGTGCCTTCATAGGTTTTATTGTCTTTGTTCCTGACATGAGATTGTGGCAACTTTTTCTGCCTAATTTCGTACCTGTTTTTATGAGCTTTTATTAATTTTTTTTCCTTTTCTCAAAAAAAAAAAGCGTTACCTTAACAAGGAAAGGTTTAAATTGTCGCAGTTTTTCTAAACGGACCCAACAATAACAAAGTATTTTTATTTTTCCCTGTTTCTTTTGGGTTTTTAAATAAGTATATTCGTCGTTCTCCTTTTCAATTCTTAAACCAATGCGATTTTCTCATGAAGGTTTATATTTTAAGAGTTCTTTATTGAGGACTATGATGTTACATTGATAATTACACTATAATAGTAATTTATTTAATCTTTTCACTTCCGTTACTAATTTAATAGTCATTTCTTCCTTTTTTTTGTGAACATACCAGGGTATCCAATGCCGACCAGCCTAGTCGCACATAATAATTACAAACTCGCACCGATCGTCGCTCCTTAGTTAAGCGGTAAAGAGATGATCCAAAGATTTTTTTCCATCCACCCAGGCGGCACGATTCGCAAATCTACCTGGAACCTCTTGTTTAAGAGATAAGGCGGTGAGCACCCACCACCATCCAAGCACCTCTTGTAACACCTTTATGAGAATACTTTAAGGGCGACTCACAAGACAAAGTACTTTAGATAATCGGAGTTCACAATAAATTTATTGCTACACCATATCTTGAGTGACCCTTTGTTTATATAGTAACTCTTCATGGATTAATATACAAGAAAAAGTATAAGAAAAACAGGTTATTACATTATTTATTGAAGAACCCATGCCACATTAAGCAAAAAAAAATACAAACACTAATCTTTTTTGTACTGTCGTTACAAGTGACTTATCGTTTACTTGCAATAATCAATTCAAATGTGAGAAAGAAAATTAAAGTTACATTTCTAGTTTTTAAATTATCGCTAATAGGCAATTCCAAGATATAACTTTATATAGTCAAAAGTTATTGTAATTATTCTGTATTTTGAAGTTACAGTTTTATGTATTAAATGATCAGTTAAAAAGAGTAACTTACAGGCATTAAAACCATGAACTTTATCATATCTCCTCCACTCTTATAATCAAAGAACTTACCGTTTTACAATAAACTTTATCCTTGTAAGGCAGGAATTGCACACAATAGTTTTTGTTAATTATTAACTGCACCTTTACTTATTTTTATCACTATATTGATACGGAAAGTGAGAGAGAACTGAGTTAAACTTATACTATGCTGATAAAAAAAGTCAGCTAGTTAGTGCTTAGCTGCATTGTACAAATAATTATTATTTTCATTTTGATACTATACAATTAATACCAATAACGAAACTTTTAGAAAGAATATTGTGGGTGGTGATATGGACTTTGAGAACCAAATGACCTTTCCTGTCATACCGTCATCCAGTTAAGCTAGCTAACCAACAAAATAATGTTACCAAAAAGATGAGTTGATCTTGTTGATGTTGAATGTAACAAATTCAATCAGCATTCAAAGCAACTACGCGGCACGCTAGAAAATTCATGTCGTTTAATTTAAATGATCGTCATTGATTTTTTAAGTTGCTAGTTTGATCTTGATCTGATGAACTTGCCTGACGAATGTAAGATATTAAAACACTTATCTATATGCAGAAGGTTGTTGGGTTCACAGCTAGTAGGAAAATGAATCGCTTGGAGTTAGTTGATAGACTTGAAGTATTAGAGTACTGCTCATGCGTATAACCTATATACTTCTAAAACAAAATCAGTATTCAACCAATTATAAATTGCAACAACTATCAATATATATGTTTATTTTATAACAATGCAACATCTATTCAATATAAATACAAACAGCATTAAAAAAAATCTATTTATTTTAAACAAAAGTTTAACAAAACGATCTTTGCTACTCTATAATATACAGATACAATCATACATATCATAAATGAAGTTATTAAAATACATACAAACAATAGTTAAAACAATTTTTATATTTATATTGTATTGGAATTAGCAAGAATTGAATAATAAAAAATATTATGATTAAAACAAATTCAACTTGTTTAACCTACAATTTTAAATTCATTAGTATCTAGCATCTTCGACTTTACGTGATAGCTATGTGCCCTATGTATATATATATATATATATATATCATCTTTCTTAAACTTTTTTTTTTTATTCACACTATAAAATACAAAAAACCCATATACATATTAAATTAATTTTTGCTATCATATCTTCAGCAGCTCTTGTAAATAAATTTAGCAAATATCCTACCCCATATATTGCACGCGGTCTTGGACTATTATTTTCTCTATACAATAACAAAACTTTCATACTCCGTAACAAATATAAAAAATTGTAAACTTTATTTCAATCTTTTTTAGAATTTTAATGAATAAATTTAGTACAATACTCGCGTATTTGCCATGAGTCATAAAACTCCAGTAACATTATATGTCCTACACCACAAATTTCTAGTAAAAATCTTCTTAGTTGACCAATTCATAGCGTGAATTTACTAAAATACAAAGTCTATGAATAACACCCTTTACAAACACTCACACAGGTCATAATCCACACGAATAACACCCTACCTGTAATACACCCAATCAACATGACATCAAGAAAGACCAACACTATAAGAGTTTATATAGCTCTCTAACTCGTATAAAGTGTCAATCATTGCGAGGTCTCTTAAAACTTGCTAAATTGCCTAACTCTTATACACTTAAAAATTGAAAAGTAGTATTTGATCCAAAACAACACAACCCTTCTAAATACCGAATACAGGCATGTAAGCCCTATACAAAACTGTGGATATTTGAAAAAAGCACATATTATGATCAACTCCGAATCGGGGAACTTACTTCACTGCAGGACACACCTTTAACGACATCTTGCGGTTTCTCTAAGCCACCTTGACTTACTGGCTTAAAATCAACTGTTACCATACATCGGATTTCCTATTCCCCCTCCGACTCACACTCACCTCAACGACCACCAATTACTTAAACAACCGATCAACAGAGTTTACAGACAGCGTGATCACCCTTACCTCCCCCAACCCTTTTTATTACATATTATATGTAAATCCGTTCCATCGCAGCTCCTACTCCGCCTTGACCTACCCACCTTCACCCTACAATTTTGGCTAACATCCTGCCTACAAGACTCTGCCCCATCACATTCCCCCCTTCCATTGCATTTTAATTTAGTTGATGATAGCTTATCTTTTATTGCAAAGCTACTACTCAAGCCAGTTTACCCATCTCACACACATATTTTCACCTGCCTTCTCCTCTCTACCATGTCAGCCGATCAACTAATAAATTAGTTCCTAACCCGGACAAAAAGAATTCGCTTGCCAAGTCATATTTAACATGACTCCTAAAGCCTTATTTGGTGTTATATACTTTAAGAGTTTTTCTTATATTCAACTCAAATATCCAATAACAAGATCTCATTTCCATATCTTATATAAAAACATGCAGAGACTCAATCACTATAAAAAACATAACTATGGAATTACTAAGCTTCACCCTCCAAGTTGGGAAAAAAACAATTTTGATCCAAAGCCAACTGTCGAGCCTTACCCTCTTATGCTATGATCAACAACAACAACTCCCATTGCATCTTTTCTTTTTAATACTTGGGTCACCAACATAGATGCACTTAACCCACTTAAATAGAAAACTTTTCTTC
>SNQN01004392.1:1872-15477 GCA_008642245.1 Bassia scoparia
GGGTCTATACAAAAAGAGAAGGGCACCCTTGGACATAACAACAAGTCAAACATTAGCCTGAAATAACAAAGAGGACAGAACAATCTCTTCAAGAGAATGCATTACAGAATTTTGAGGCGAATGAAGGAATGTCAAAGATTTACTGCTTTGTGAATTATTGTTTTAGGTAACTAAATGGTAAGTGATTAGTTTTTAAATTAGTTTGAGTAGTAGTACAGTATAAGTATCCGGAAAATCAGATAGATTATTGTATTAGAGACTCTTATGACTCAAGTCATATTGTGAGATTCATAGCCTCAAGCTATGTTATCATGTAGTTTCTTCAATTTTTTTTTTTGAAAAGGATGAATTCTCAATTAATCTCACTTCTCAATATTTTGTGGTCCATCTTCCTTCGTGATATTTTTTTCCTTCAGTGCGATATAGATATAGTGATTTTCCTATTTGTGATTAATTGCCCGCTTGTGACAACATAATTGAGATTCCTTGCATCATATATACGATACCAAACACATCTGTTCTAGTGCGATTGACACATGGAACACGCTGTCACAATGGCGTCTGCTGCGTCGTGCACTAGTATGTAGTAAATTCTGCAATCATATAGGACAATCTCGTAATATATATATTATAAATTATATATATAATATAATTATATATAATATACTATATAATATATATATATAATATAGGATTATAGTCTGGAATAAGGATCATGTGAAAACACAAATCTTAAGTGTAAAGTATTAAAAACTTTTTAATCTTGACCGTTAGGAGTTGCGTGGGACACGATCACGAATTAATTTATGTATATACTTGTATTAATCTTGGGGATAACATTGAAGGTTTAATAGGGGTAACGTTGGTACTGTGTCATCAATAGTCATGCTGAATAGTTCTTAGTGTACCTTCTACTAGCTTGTATGTTACCCCCTTATAAAATGTAAAAATGTTCCATTTATTTGGTTTTCACATTTTAATATAAACATGTGGTTTTCATTGGATCCTGACTCTCTCTCTCTCTCTCTCTCTCTCTCTCTCTTCTTCTCTCTCTCTCTAGTTCTATCTATAGACTTATATAATATTATATATATATTATTATATATATATAGTTAATATGCTATTAATTGGGGCTGTTATATATATTGGATTTTTTTTTAAAAAAATATAGACTATTTGCTGCAGTTATGGCTAATAACCGCAGAAATAGTATTGCCTGCAGGCTACATGATTGTAGGGTCAAAAACGCGGACAAATATTCCCTAATTAAGCGTAGCAAATGAGCTTTTTTCTACTAGTGTATCGACAGGATTATGACGATCCTCGCCCATCTATAGGTCTAGCCTCTAAAAAGCATCGGCTATGTCGAAGTCTTGGGGTGAAAATAGAGTAACCTGGGGTTGGGGTGGACGAATCCGGCCCCGTTGTGGTGGAGGTAGAGGGAAAAGAGGTGATACGAGTGGAAGAAGTGGACGACCGACCTTGAGGATGAGGTGGAGGGCGAGCTTGATGGTCTACCTCCTCACGTGTGGTGTCCTCGGGGTAGAGCGGCTCAGCGAGCCACAATTTGATAGCCCGTCGTCAAGGCTACCAAAGATAAAGTTCCTATCTCGGTCTTACTAGCTAAGTAGTAGGGCAAGAAGGGTCGAACACACGGAAATTATGTTTTACCACCGGTTATGATTTATCCTAAAAGCTAAGCAAAAGTAAGGTCAAGGGGATTTTCATTATCACGTTTGACTAAAAACGAGATTAACACAAGACTAAAAGCACTAGAGTTGGAGTTTTACCACACAAAACACACATGCAACAACCGTATGTATACAAACAATGAGGCATTCTAACACAAATCTACCGACAAGGAGAGACTTTCTAAGGTCCTAGCCACTCTCTCAAGATAGTTTGGAGAACCTCACTTGCAATCCAAAACCTATTCTGTTGGCTTGGTTACAAGCTTGGTTTATGCACAAAAGTCGCGAAAGCTAGTAACATCCCTAGAATTCGACCCCTATTTTCATGGTTCCTTCATCTAAATGGCTAGGAGGAGTTCACCTAAGAGTTCAACTCTTGTTCAATTCCTTCGTCTAAGSTCCCTAGAAAAACTACCATGATGATCAAGCATGGCAATTACCAATTGCACCTCCTAAACCACACAAGTCATAGCCAAAACCAACAAAAACCCCAAGCAAGCATAGAAATCGCATGGTGAATTGAGGGTTTCACCCAACCCTAGTAAGAGAACTACTCACACATGCTTAAAAACATGATAACAATAATAATAAACATGCTAAACATCAAGATCTTAAATTACAAGGAAATCAAAGAAATTTACCAACAAACCCTGTACATTAAATGCAATTGAGAAAATACTTAACCAAATTGAAATTAAAGAAGTACAAGGGATTGAGAAATGTTACTAGAGCTTCAATATGAAATTATGGCCAAGAATTCCAAAATAAAAGCTTCCAAAGTGCAAGAATTCCAAGTAGAAGATAATGAATATTCACACTACAAATTGAGAGCAAAATACAAAATAAAACTAGAGAGAGAAAATAAAATAAGAGTCTAAAAACTATTCTCAAAAGTCATGTCAAAAGTACCCCAATAAGGGAGTAAAAACCACCATAAAAAAGGAAAAGAAAAGGGTAAAAAGAAAAGCTGAAACTAAGAAATCCGATAAAACGCAGCTGATGTAGAGTAGCGCCTAAGTAGTGGGCAGTAGCGCCCGCTACTAGGCCTAAGATGAATAGAGGAAGAGGTGTAGTAAGGTGTAGCATTGGCTGAGAGAGGTGCTACAAGGTGCTACTAGAGGAGTAGCGTCCGCTAATTGGCGCTACATGGCGCTATACCTGTAGAGAACCTCAACGAGCCAACGGTGATGAGTAGCGGCAAGTAGCGCTCGTTACTATGGTGAAATTAAAATAGGCMCTACTGTTGCAGAAATGGCCCAAATGAAGATCGAAGGCTCCAGAGCTCAAGTGCACGTCAATCGAGGCCTCGAATGACTCCTAAGCACGTCCGAAGTGGGTCCGAACTGCTCCAAAATGTGGGAAATCAAAGAATACCTYAAAATCACACCAAAAAGTAGAGAAAAGATGGAAAATACGTTAAATGCWCCTGTTAAAAAGGTTAGAAGTAGAAAACGAGGGCAAAGACTCAAAMGAAAGAGAAAAAGACTCAAAACGACTAAAATAAATAATAAAAAGACTCTAAAAACCGGATATTAAATRCGTACTTCAAGTGGCGACTTCCTCTACTCTTTTTGAGTATAATTCACACAACTCCAGGAATACTCACACTACGCAAAAGCAAGAATTCAATTCTAGCAAAACCAAAGTCATCACCTAATTGTACACCCCGGAGTAGAGGGATCACACCCAGTCTGGCCCTGTGACGCCCCGACGCCCATACAAGGGTCACCCATTTTAGAAGTGGATGAGAAAAATAATTCTTGTAGAGTCGTTCCTTCCGCAAGTGTAGACCGTGGGCCCCCGCGGGGCTTGGGCCTACCTCGATGTGTGTTTGTGTTGTGGGCTGAAGCCACAGAACCCGCACGTGGTCAAAGATATGGTCGTGGGGAAGTGTTCTCGAGTAGGGTTTGGATTCGCACAACCGTGCCTATAAAGGTTAATCACGAGACGCCCGAAACGTCTGTGCCAAAAACAATGGCCCCACGGTCTGATCCAAAGTACCAGTTCGTGGTTTCAGGACTGATACAGATATAATCTTTGGACCCAATGCCGCCCGCACTTGTGCGGTCTTCTACTCGGTCTCATTGTATTCGCATTTCAAAACACGATTATTGGATGCACGCAACTTTAGCAATTTCAAGCCTATTCGCGTTACTAATCCTAGAGTTACTATCTAAAAGTGTTTCTTATTTAATTACAAATAATGATGCCTAAGCACTAAATTCTGACCAACTTTGATGTTAATCCAATTAATACGTGTCCTTAAAAACCAGTCTCCTAATTAATCTGACTTTAATATCGGTTCACGTAATTTCCAGTCTTATTTAATCAATAATATAGGCAAAGCAGTGACACAAAACAGTAAATATATATATACGCATACGCCATCCTTCTTGTCACTACATTTTAAAACAATCGTGTACATGATACAATAAAAAGTGCCTTTGATGATCGAATAAACAGACAATAAAACATGTGTAGTATTGTACGGAATAGCTAAAATGATTATAATAAAAAACAAATAATACAGTTAATAACATAATAACAAGATCAAAAACAAAGATGAAATTAGAGGTGAAACAACGAATAAGTGGTTAATAGTCTACGTATTTACATGAAACAATTTCAATGAGTTTCTTACATTTTATTAATTGAATTAGAACTCGTAACAATATTAATCAAGTTAAAGAATGCGATGAAGTTTTGAGTTGAGCAGAGTCATGAGTTTACCCTTGATTTTCGTCGTCATTTAAAAGACGTCGTATGAACATCGTATTTGTTGTGTTGTTAGCCAAGAGATCGTAAGTGAGAAAGTAGAGTAGAGTATGTGAGCTTAGCACGTGTGAATTGTCGAAAATGAGGCCAAAGGAGGGTATTTATAGCTACAAAAAAGTGCAAAACGAGGATATCGCTCAAACGACAGAGCGTATATACGCTCAAAGAGGCATAGCATATAACTCGCAGTGGATATTACCGCGGAAGGTAGTACGCAGGCGTATTATCGACTTCGATTATTCCTCTCCTCATTTGAAAATATTCCGATTCCTTTTACGATTCTTCTCGGTATTTAGTATATACTAGAACACCCCTCCTTTCAACGGAAAAAATACGAGTTCATAGGGGGTTATCTTAGGAACGATTTCATGTAAACTTTATTGGTATTTTAAATAATTTTCTAATTTTTTATGTATTTTTTGTGTATTATTGATTTTTTAGAAATATTGTAAAATTCATAGAAAAATATAGAAAAATTGAAACAATAATCAAAAATACTGGTGACACTCAGAAAAAAAAATGAGAAGAATTGCAATGAAGTTATTTCAGCTTTTTACGAGGTCAACTGCGTCTTTTCCAGAATCAAATTGATCACGAAACGTGGTATGTTTCATCATCGGTTACTCATTTAGGGAGACACATTTGGGTGTCCACAGCAGGACAAATAAAGAATCTCGTTGCTTCACATACCTGGCCCTTTGAGGGTCATCGGGCAATATTCCTTCAATCTTTAACTTCATAATCGCATCCATCAATGAGCTACCTCGGTCAATAAAGTTAGTGTATTCTAGATCATCGATACRCCTTCTATCCTTTACCTCCCAGAAGACYGACCTGGGTGCATCYCCCATAGCAGAGCTAGCCAACTTGGACAAGGCGCCAGCCTGATTATTTTCTGAACGGGGCACTTAATCAATAGAAATTCTTCTAACCCCCCAATCTCTTTCTTAYCCATCTTTAGGTATTTCACCATGTTTTTATCACGGGCCTCATAGTCGTCGTTAAATTGTCTCACAATAAGCTGTGAGTCGGACATGGCCTCGATCCTCCTTGCCCTTGCAGCCTTACACATGTGTATGCCTGTGACCAAGGCTTCATACTCGTCCTCATTGTTAGATYTTTGAAATTTAAATTTCATGGCATATTCATATGTATCCCCTTCAGGAGATCTGAACAGTATGCCTAGCCCGCACCCCCATTGGGTGGATGAGCCGTCGACATAGAGTGTCCAAACAACAGGAGTTGTTTCTAGAGGAGCAAGCCGAGTAAGCTCTACAGTAAAGTCGGCCAAAGCTTGCCCTTTGATGGCAGTCCTGGGCTCAAAGGATACATCACAAGAACTAAGCTCGAGTGCCCACCTWAGCATCCTTCCCGATGCCTCAAGATTCGAGAAAGCTTGCTTCAAGGGTTAATCAGTGTAGACCACGATTTTCCTTCCAATGAAGTATGGCTTGAGCTTCTTGTTAGCCATATATAAAGCCAATCTAAACTTTTCAGTGACGGAATAACGCATTTCAACATTGTTGAGTTCCCTAGTTTGAGTTTTGAATGATGAAAAACTGTATTGAACTATTATATTGCATGGAAGTAGGGCTGATTATCGCACGAATTGAGACCGAACCCCTCTGGCTCAGCTCGGCTTGTTAAGCATTTCATGAGGCTCGGCTCGGCTCATTAGCTCATCGAGCCCATAAAACCCAGGCTCGGCTCAAGTTCGTTAAGCAAATGAAGAGCTCGAGCTCGACTCCAATTTAGCTCATTTAAGACTCCTCGAGCTTAATTGAATTAGGAATCACATATTATGKGTAAAACTTCAGCCCATTAAAGATTTTTTAAAGCTTTAGCTCAGCCCAACAAGTATTAAAATAATTATGATGCTTTTATAAGTCACTTTACACTTCATCTTTTCATAGTTATTCGATGTGGGACTCTGAAATATATTGAAGCATAGATCCATGACTACTAATGTCCTATAATCTGCCACCTTATCACCACCATGATAACACAACATACATAACTTTGGATCTTCAGCAATCTATGTACCACCCGTCGAGCTCACTAACTGATATTTCAATGTGTATYTTGCGCACCATTAGTGCATGCTTTATTGAATTTAATGCTCCATTTTTAACTTTGTTTTTGGCTTATCCTTGCCTTTTGTTGGTTTTCTTTGTATTTGTTATGGCTTTGGTCATTGGTGATTAATTATAATACCACTTTCCTTTTTGTTTTTTCTACAAAAACTAAGTAATATTTAGTGTAATAAAATAATAATATTGAATAAGCTAAAATTAAATTGACAAGTATAAATTTATATGTTAGTATTTATTTTTAGATATTTTATATAATTGAGTTATAAAAATAATTTTTGTATAAAAAAGATTTATAATACAAAATCTTAATGAGCTTGTTCACGAGCTTTCAAGKCGAGCCTAGTCTAGCTCACCTCTGTTCYTTTAACTTTCGAGCCGAGCCCAAACTCGAACCGAGCTCCAACGAGTCGAGCCTGAACTGTTCATGAATAGGCCAGGCCGATTCTCGCCCCTATGTGCAGGTACTAAAGAACATGTTCAATGTATGAAAAGACGAAGCTCATAAAAGCCAAGTCTTGAAGATTGCAAAGAAGACCAAGATCTTAGTGTTACATAATTTGGTCTTAGATGCAATGTAAGTGGTGTGAAGGTTTTTTAATGCACTATAAATGTTAAGATTAGAAGAGTAGAGATAGATGTGGATGACAAGAACCTCGGTTACTTGTCATACACAACTACAAGTAAACTTGGCTGACTGGAACAGTCTGGGAACATATCTGAACCAGTCCTCTCGAGTTTACTTCATGCATTTGTATTTTAGGAAAGTTTTATTTCCGCGCAAATTCGTTTWTAAAATACACGGATGCTTAGGTTGTTATGCAAGTAAGATAATCTTAAGTATGGCAAGTATGTTATATTATATTGCACTGATTTTATTTGATCTTAAATAAAATCAGTGAGGATATTTTTCGTGGAATTATTTCTATATTCCCAAGGAAAATATTCTCTTGCAAGATTCTAAAACATGCAAGCCAAAGGCTTACTTCACAAGACCAACTTGCATACAAACCCTAAGACTTTTGCACGATAATAATTGGAGTATACTATTGCAAAAGATCTCTCTCTCCCTCTCAAAGTCTTAACCTAGCATAAAGCCTAATACAACATAGGCTGAAAAATACTCTCATTCTAAGGGTGTTAGGCTAATTGTTTCTGGGAGAAAGTATTGTCACTTGAGCATTCTGTGAGTTCAGTTTGTTGGGGAATTTGATCGGGGATCAGCTTCATTTTAACCATCATAGTTGGTGGTTGAGTCGAACTTCCATAGGTGGAAGTTGGGGATCTTCTTGTGCATAGGTGCATAAGTTGATTTAGTGTAATTCTTTTGTTATTCTGAGTTGTTTAATATATAAAAGAGTGAGTGAGTGCAGGACGTAGACTTATTAGAAGTTGAACCTCGTTAAATCCTTGTGTTGTTTATTTCTCACAATTATAATTCCGTTGCTAGAGAATTGTTCTCAAACTATTCTTCATTCAATCGAAAATTTTACAACACTTATACAATACTCAATTCACCCCCCCCCCCCCCTCTCCCCCTTCTTGAGTATAACTTGAACTTTCAAGAATTCGATATAAGCTTCAACATTTCTTCCCAATTGCCTAGCAAAGATAGTGTTTACACATCTCTGAAAAGTAGCAGGGGCATTTCTTAGACCAAAAGGCTTAACCTTGTAACAATACATCCCATTGTCGATGACAAAGGTCYTCTTGTCTTGGTCCTCCTCCTTTAGAGGGATTTGGTGGAAACCTGAATAGGCATCCAGGAAGCCCATTATCTCATGTGCCGGTGTAGAGTCGACCAACTTGTCAATTTTATGCAATGGGAAAGGATCTTTCATACACACCTTGTTTAGAACTGTGTAGTCTACACACATCCTCAAAGTCCCATTAGGCTTTGGTACAAACACAACATTTGCCACCCATTTAGGGTATTGACAGGACCATATGAATCCAGCATGTGCAGCTTTACTCCAAATTTGCCTGAAGTTTCTCTTCTTTTGGGCCACTCTCTTCCTTTGTGGGTCAACATTCAGATCATGTTTAGAGATTTTTCGGGCTATACCGGGCATCTTTTCTACCGTAAAGGCGAAGACGTCTTTATACTCACGAAGTAAAATTCTCACTTCCTTGCCAACTGTAGTGTCGGCTCTTTGACTTACCAGGACACATCGTTTTGAATTTTCTTCCTCTAATTCAAAGTTTTCAGGCTTTTCCGTACTAGAAGCAGGATTAGATGCAGCCTGAAATAGGCCATAGATGGCCATAGCCTCTTGATGGGCCCCATGGACCATCATGACTTCTCTTGACTTCCTCTTTTTGGTAACTCTTGGTTCCTTCGGTTCTTCCTTGATTTCTTTTCCCTTGGGTTTGACAAGGGGTTTTACCATAGTCAAGTAACATTCTCGTACCATTTCTTGGTCTCCATGGACCGTTCCTACTTTTCCATTATCGCACATAAATTTCATCAACATCATATGAGTAACAATGACTGTCTGTGCCTTATTTAAGGTAGGCCTCCCAAGGATGATGTTATAGGCACTTAGGTTCTTAACTACTAAGAATTTGACACTCATGTTCTTGGAGTCGTGGCCTCCTTCCATTTGAACGGGCAAATTCACGGTTCCCACTAGGTGTAACACTCCCCCTCCGAATCCAARGATRGGGTTGTGAACCTTAACCAATTCYTTGTCATCATACTTCAACTTGTTTAAGCATTCAAAGATTATAATGTCGGAAGAGATTCTCGTGTCAATAAGTATCCTACAAACTCTAAGGTTTTCCACCTTCAAATCTACAACCAACGGGTCGTCATGGGGGGTACATAGAGGTCCTCTTTCATTACGAGCAATCATTATCTCGGGATAGTCATTCCCATCCTCTTTCTCAGGTGTGGTGGCCTAGCGTAGGATATGTAAATAATCCTTGTGACCCTTCATATTATGGCATAGGCTGTGTAAATAATCCTTGTAGATTTGCCACCCGCGAAGTCTCCTCAAATTACGTGCACCACGCTCGTACCCCTTGAATTTCCACTATGTGGATAGGTTGGTTTGTATTTCTCAACTTCCTCAACACTCTTCACAAGATGCTTGGAAATCTTACCCTTATGCCATAATGCATCTAAAGCCTTCTTCAAATTGAAACAATTTTCGGCTACATGACCAATATCCCTATGAAATTTGCAATACTTGCTCTTATTTCTTGTCCTGTCTCTTATACACATCTAGATGTGTATAAGAGACAGAGGATACACAATTCTAAAATTTTTTTGATTGAGCTTGGAGGCAACCCACTAAACCACTTCTGAACCACTCCCTTTAAGGTGGTGGGAAAGTAACGACACCATGTAACATCATCCGCTTGAGTAGTAAGCATTAAATGCTTATACATAGCAAGATGATCATCTGAATCAGTCTTGCCATAAGAGACAGCTATTGGAGACCTAATAGGTAAAGGGTCATCAATGGGGTGGTTTTTATTAACCTCGTGGTAGACTTTCCACAAGTCTTTGGAGTAAGTGATCTTGGGACCTTCATTCTCCTAGGTCCTTCTTTTCTTTCGATCTTGAAAACCTTTCTTCTCATCACTTACACTCCAGGGTATTTATTCTGTCTCTTATACACATCTAGATGTGTATAAGAGACAGACCCTGGAGGCAACCTACTAAACCATTTTAAGGTGGTGGGAAAGTAACGACACCATGTAACATCATCCGCTTGAGTAGTAAGCATTAAATGCTTATACATAGCAAGATGATCATCTGAATCAATCTTGCCATCATAGCGATCCATGTTGGGAAGCTTCACCTTTGGCATCTTGGGTGCCAACATGATGGCTGAAGAGAAGGGAGTGGGCTGGTTAAGCAAGCGAGATTGCATTTTATTCATCAACGACACTGGTTGGACTACCTCATCTCTGTAGACTTCATTATTACGAAATCCTGCACCTAGGTGGGTATGATGGTCCTCATAGAACTGAGGTTCCTCCAGGAACCTCCTCCACTATAGTGGGTGTTGCGCACTTCATAGTCCTCGTGGGGATCCTCCCTCCTTACCGATGCTTGACGAGAACCATGAAAGATCTGCATTGAATGAGTGGGTTCAATGCATATAGATGTTGAACCAGTATAAGAGTGTGCTCTATCCTCTAGAGACTGTTCCTATTGACTTTACTTTCTTTTTGCTTCCAATATTCTCCTGACGTCTAGCCTGCCAGATTGAGCTCTCTTAGCTTCCAAATAGTGCCTCATATCAACTTCGACTGGACCACTCCTAGAAGATTCTCCCACATCCTCCTGGGCGCGTGAACGATGAGAGGGGATAGGGGTGGTCCGATAGGTCTTGCCTCCGGATTTGGCGAATTTCACAAGGATATGCTTAGTAACCTTGGTGGCCTTGGTAATCCTAGCTAGAACTTGGCCCATCATCGTTTCCCACATTTCTAATGGCCATGGTCTTCAACTTTGGCATCTTGGGAGCTGGGGCTAACTCCAATTTCTTCTTTGCTTTCTTCCTGGCCTCCTCACAGGCCTTAAGGGATTTGTTCTCTTCTTCCAATCGGTTGAACTTCTCATTCATCTCTCGAAACTGTCTRTGAACCTCGTGCTTGAGGGTCCTCTTGCTTACGAAATTCCTTTTGAGATATTCCTAAGACATGTATTCYAGCTCGGGATCATCATCCCCTTCATRAAGATCTAATTCCTCGTCATCTTGCCATCCCACGTGAACTATGGTGGAAGAGGTTGGGTTGTCAACGAACAACGCATGCATCTGAGGCTCTACTCTCTGTTGGTTCCTGAGTTTTGTTAGCTTCAGTTGGCTTAGCAGCCTCTGACGCGTTGTTGGCTATCTTTGGTTCCCTTCGGGTACCTTTCTTTGAACCCTAGGCTCGTCCTTCTTGGAAGTCTCAGTTATCTTACATCACCTCCCCACGGAAAGCACCAACTGTTGTTGCAAGTATTCCTCGCGATGCTACTCAGGCTTCCAAGGCTCGAATAAGCTCTCTCCTYATCCCCCGTACACCTGAAACAAAGGAGAATAACCTTGATAAGGTTATCTCCCCTCGACGCTAAAGTTAGTACGTGTCAAGGAGGTAAAGAAAGAAAGTAAATGGGCAAGGTAGTAAAGAATGGATAAGCTAGGTCGCCTATTTGAATTGTCGSCCGCTTGGTTTTGATTGCTCGTTACCCTCTTCTTGGGATAGGAGCTCATGATTGGAGAGAAAGTGTGTAATGATTATAGTATCTTGTTAATGTGTGTCACATATCCCCATATTGGGGGTATTTATGGGATTGGTGTCCCTCCTTTGCTCACTTAGATGATGCCAAGTGTCGCYTTGTGGTTCGCTCCTTCATTCCTTCCATCTTAGCCATTCATTCCTCTTTTCTTTTTATCCTTTCTTTCTATGATCACGACACATGTCAAACCTTTGATKTTTGACACATCAACACTCTTTTCAAGTAAGAATATTATTATATTAACTCACTCTTTGAATTAAAGATTCATTTGTTTTAATTCTCTTCCTAATTCTAAAAAAGACAAATAAAAGGGAATGGAGGGAGTAAAACGATTTTGACTAATTTATTATTTTTTATATTTTAATTAATGATTGTGTTAATAGTTCAATTTTCTTGATTATAATTTTCTCAAACTTTTTTAAAAATCAAAATCCGAGCATTTGCTCSAGGATTACCTWGTATCTATATTTTGTACTATAAGACAAGCGGATCAACGTTGGGATAACATTTGTCACTCCGTGATTCGTTCATCTTATATTATAGTATATACGGAGTATATCCTATAGATATGATATGGTAATAATTTTTCTTACCTTATTAATTATATGGTAATATTATTTTCTTGCTATGATATGTTATATTAATTGTATACTAATATTGACTATGAAACTTGACTAAAAATGTAGTCAAAATATATGCACTATAATATTTTATTTTATTTTTTGATATGCTATGATATGGTAATAATATTTTTTTTTTGCTATGATATGTGCACGAGTATTATATTATATTCTTGATTAAAAGTATAATTATAATAGATTTTTAATGTTATCCTATCAAAATATATGCACAATAGTCGTCATCATATATTGCTAATAACATATATATTGAGTAATTGTATTTAACAATACTATTAAGCGAATAATATACTATTAAATATGGATATAATAATAAGCACTAGAACTTTATACACGTTATGCATGCATGGTATATTAATTTTATAACAAACTTAATTAGTTGATAGTTATTCATTAGCCTTATAGAAATTTTAGTTGGTTTGAACAAACATTAATATACACTTATTTTCTATTATTTTTAAGTTTTTCTAAATCAAAACATGTTTCGTTGTATTTTTMATTTTGTTTGTTCATCATTAATCAGTTATAATATTAAGAGAGGGAAATATAAAATAGAAGAAAATAAATTTGCGCTCAAACAAATTGGTAGAAAAATATTCATGAAACAATTCCAATGAAATATGGAGAATTTAAATGATAATAAATATTTAGCTTGGTTGTAAAATATTAATTATTCCATATTTGTATATTTGAAGGGAGAACACCATCTTCCTCCCCTCTTTCACTTATATACTAGAGATAATATATCACTAATTAACATACACTTCTAAATTCTAACACGATAGAAAAATCTTACATAATCTTTACATGATTAGGATTTGAAGTTATATATTATAATAAAAGGAAATTAATAGCCCGGGTAACACTTTTATTAGAAGACTACTCTTTTCTCTATTGTTTTGTATCCTTGTACAGTGTAGCCCTAAGCTATTAAAAATGAAAGTTTAAAAGCATTTTATCTATAAGACTTAACATACATACGAAGTACATGTTGAAAAAATTGAATATGAATCTTTTCACTATTCAAATTTGTTTCGATTTAGTTGGTAGTTATATACAATGATTGTGGTATTAAAAGTAAAAATATAGCGGGTCATTCATTAAYAATTATTCCACTCTTCTAAATTTTAATAGCTATTGTTGTTGAAAATTTTAGYGTCATTTCGGAAAAA
>SNQN01004392.1:15503-40442 GCA_008642245.1 Bassia scoparia
CKWTTTWWTRTTTTMMTTTTTRRTWTGCTTTTATTGATTGATTATGTTTATTTTATTTTCTTATCAAATAATAGTTAARTTATCTTACATAATGATGCAACCTTAATTCTTATCGAGTTAAAATTTAGTCAATTACAAATAAGGGTACATTTTTATTCGTAAAATAATCAATAATAATGAACACAATTATTCATTGATTTGAGTTAATTTTGAATTTCATATAAATCTTACATATAGGTCTAACTCGAGTTAAGTATCGACAGTACTTTGTAATGCAAGTTTGGCCATTACATAGAGTTATTTTATATATATTTGCAAAATTATCAATATTGAAATAATTACTCATTCAGTTCGGTTAATTATCTCAAATTTTCGTTATATGTGTGTGTGTGTGTATGTATATAACCTTGGTCAGGTATGAATTGTAAGATATTTTTATCATATAATTAATTATGTATCATACTAATTTGAGTGCCTAATTTATAATACAACATGCCTTTTTTAAATTTGAATCGAAAAAATTATTTTATAATTATAAATAACTTTTAAAAAACAAATATTTAACAAAAAGAATTAAATCGTGCGTTGCACGGGTATCAAAAGAATCATAATTATTACTAATTAGTTTATCATACCAATATTGTAAATTGATAATATTAGGTAATGACATTTCTCTCACTTGCTTATTTATTATATATTAAATTAAAGATGAATTTAATTTACTTCCTCCGTTTCTTAAAAATTGCATCACTTTGGTTTTTTCGGAAATCGAGGCAAAATTTGGTGAGTGATGAGGTGTGTAAGTGGYGACCAAAAAAGAGAGATAAAGTGATTAAAGTATGTGTATTGATGAATATTTTAATAAAATAGTAGGAACAAAAATAGTATTTTAATTGTGGACCCCACATAAAAGAGAGAAGAATAAATATTATAATTGTGGTCCCCACACCAAAATTGGAAAGAAAATAAAGTGAGGCAATTATTGTGAAATTTTCCTAAAAGGAAACCGAAGCAATTTTTAAGAAACGGAGGAAGTAATTCAGGTTTCAGGTCAAGTACGAATTATACAATGTTTAATTGATTATTCAGGTAAATATGCAATTTATTTATGTTTAAAGATTTATGCGAGTGCGTAATTTATATGAAAAATTAAAGTGGAGGGATTTTTTATAAAAGTAACAGGTAATATGGTATATGAAAATATTAAAGATCTATTAAATTACACGTATAAATTAAAAGACATATTGATTGCAAATGTAAGCGTGTAAGTTTAATTTGGTTATCAAGTCACATTATGGTCAATCACAAAGACTTTTAATAAAATATTGGTCATTATTATGATATATTATATAAYTCCAACTTGGCCAGGTACAGATTGTACGATATTTAACTTTATTATACWTGTAATTATTTAATGATGCTTAATATTTTAATGTGAGTTCTTAATTTATAATTAGTACATACTCATTTTATTTTATTCCATTTTATAAAAGTGTTAATTTATTTTATAATAAGGTATGAAAACCATAGAGCACGCCTTTTTTCCAATCTATTTACACTTTTATTACTCTAATAAATATCTATAATTTTTACCCCACTCCTATTATTAAATTATTTTACTTTGTAATCCTCAAAGTACTAAAAAGTAATTTTTATAAGCCGTGCATCGCACGGGCATTATACTAGTTGTAATATAATTTAGCATTGCGAAAGTATTGTACTGCACGAGCAGCTAATTTTAGCTACCTGCATTGTGTAATATATAACAACAGATTATCATTGTATTTGTATATAGGTCTCATATTATCAGTTCATATTTCWAAATTTCCAGTTCAGATTGGAATTCTTTACGCTYTAGATTTCCACCAAATCAGTAATCTATAGTCGTAAGCAATATGCTAATAAATGTAATTAATTTATTCCACTGACAAAATTTAGTTAAAATATTGCCATATTGGCATTACAAATGGCTCACTTGAGCACAATACATCAACAAAACTGATTACAGAAGCATCATCACCTGAACTACAAACATGCTTGAATTCATTAAAGCTATTACAACAGATTGATGTAATTAAAAAAAATAAGCAGATTCCCCTTCATCTACCTGAGAATCATCATCGATAGCCTCCATTTCAGACTTGTGGATCCAATCAAACTCACCACCCCTAGAGGACTTGAAAAATAGCCTTCTTGCTCTCCGAAACCTTAATGTCGAAATAATTAACAAGCAAGAGCACAGTCACACCTCAATTTAACCTGACAATGATGTCCAACTATARTATTTGGAAAACTTTAAAATATATTTTTTTCATTTTCAGTTAACCATAAAGGGTTAAACAAATGAAGTTGATGAGTGAAAAAGTAGTACACAGAGGGGAAGGATGATGAAGTGAACAAAAATTTCAGATAAATAATGGATACAATGCACAATTGAGTGTTAACTATTTGCTGATCAATTCATTACAGAAATCAAATCACAAGTCAACAGGAGAGGCATGATGGACACAAATAAGCCAATGCCCATCAACTCTTTCAAAAACATTGGTAGCAAATTGTCTTCCCCAGCTGCTACCTTTCGTTCTAACTAGTTCAACACAGGTAACATACCCAATATCGCCTTTCACATGAACCTGAACATCTCGCAGCTCAATCTCCAACGGGAACTCATAGTCTACCCAGACATACTCCCAGCTCCTCATTACAAGATCATAACCAGATATCCCACTCGCACCAGGGTGCACGCAGCATACATTGTCCCCTTTAGCCCAAAGATTTTGCATTGAGGCTAGATCRCCAATCCTGAAGGCATTGTAAAATCGAGCATTTGCAGCTAGAATAGAAGACTTACTGTCCTCGTGAAGAACTCTAATTCTGTCTCTGATTCTTGCAGCTTCAGCATAGTTTTCCTGTTCAACAGCAATTTCTAACTCTCTCTCCAATGTCTGCTCGTTCAATAATATGCTTTCACCACTCACGGCTCTCTCAGATTTATCACTTGTTGCTTTACATGGCTGCAATGAAAAGAGACTTGTGCTTCTAGTAAACGCTGCACTGGATGCAAATTATAAATTAGCTCTCTTAAACAGTAATTAAATATCAAAATCACAGAAAAAAGCACTAAAGATGATACTACATTTGTTACACCAAACGATGTGAAGGAAAGACTAACACATTAGATATGTGATGGTGAGCATAAATTCTTTGATTGTGTGTATTGATGTCAAATACCCCTCAACAATTTAAATCCTTTTCCGGCATATTTCTATATTAATGCTACTAGCAAAGCAATGCAAGACAATACTCATAGTTGACAATTACACATCTTATAACATGAAAAAGATGATTCTCCTATCGATTATATTTAACTGCATAAAGATGCAAGTTTAGATGGTCATCCTTAAAGAAGAAATGTAATATTCAACTGTAACAGCCCAACAGGATACCTGCAAAGAGGCATGAACATATGGGCAGGTCAGAATGGAAAGATGTATTATACAAYTTTTATTGTACACGTCCTGCAAACAGTAATCTTTGTTCAAAAAGAGGTAATATGACAAAATTAATAATGGTTTATGCTTTCAGTAGTTTGTCAATTCAACGGAACGAACTAATTTAGCCACATGCACACTCCAAATAATTACATTTCATAAAATTAGCACATAATAGACTCACTTATACTCTATTTATGGAGGCCAGAAAAAGGACAATTGAGAATTCATTTGAGTTTGGTATCGATTATTTTGGTATTGAAGCATTCATAGTATAAAAAAAAGGAGGATTTTCTACGTTGTACCCTTGGAAATTTACGTTTTCTACAATATACTCCTATTTTTTTTGCCCTCTCTATTGTACCCTTGAATTTTACAACCCTTCTACAATATAACCTTAATAATTTAATTTAACAAAATTAGGGTTAAACTAGGGTTAAATTTATTTTTTTAAAATAAAATAAAAACAAAAAAACAAGGAAAATTCGTTAGAAACTACCTATTATTTTGCAAACTTTAGAAATAACTACCCACTATTATTTTTTTAAAAAACAACTACCCACTTTTTGTCAAAAATTTAGAAAACCCTACCCACTTTGATTTTCCGGGCAGTTTTTCGCTTCTCCGGCATGTGGTCCCTGTTTCTGTTACCCTCTCCCCCTCCTTATACCTCGGATATTTCGTCACTTCAACTCCAAATTTTCCTCTGTTTTTTCCCCAATTTTTTTGCGCTCAAATTACTTCAGTCATTGGCATTCTACTCTCTACTCTGTGATTTATGCCCAATCTCTTCAACACCACCATTTTTGCCCTGTCACTTCTCAAACTCAAAAGAACCATCAATAATAGGCAATGCCATCATCTTCTTCCCAATAACCTCCCTCCCTCTCTCGTTATCAACATTGATCAAGATAATCCAAAATTGGAAAATAAGATCGAATATACTTTCTTCGACTAGAATGAACTAAATTGGTTAATCTAGAACAACACAAACCCAAATCCAAACAGATAAGCCTTATATATAACTAATATGTATTTTTGCTTTCAACCGAAATTAATCGTTATGAAACGAAAAAAATTATCAAAGGCGTCGAACTGTTATAGTTCAAACTAAACTAAATTGAAAATGAAATAAACTGAAAGTGAACAAATTAAGTTCAAARTGAACTGAAACTAGAATTCAAAAAAATTGGACAAAACTGAACTGAAATAATTATTAACTAAACTGTTAACATATTGAACTGAAATCAACGGAATTGTTATGGTTTAACCAAATGTGACTAAACTAACTGAATTGACAGCTGTACTTGGGATGTTCTTGAAGAGAGAAAGAAAAATTTGGGTTGGGGAGCAATTTTGGAGAGGAACACCAWTGTTGGTGCTCATCAGCTCATGTCTTAAGGATTGGTTGGAAAGTGGGAATATTGCCTATAAGTTTAGCAACCACTAAAAAGAAATTTCCAACAATTTATATTCTTACATTGAGGAATTAGAATTATCATTAAGATAATCAAATGAGAGAGCGAGGGATAGCTTAGTTGGTTAGAGCTTCCCTACCGGTTCCAAGAGATCCTTGGATCGATTCTCATCTCCACCCTTGTGGCTCTCTAAACACCCTAAAAAAAATAATTTAAGATAAGCAAATGAATATCTTATAGCACAAGGAGAAAGAATAGAATTAAACTAGGAAACTAAGACTTCTTTCCTTAATGAGCACGTGAAACATGGCAAGAAAGAATACCTACTTCTTAACTTCAATTCTTTTGGAGTACTAGAAAAGCTTTAGATTACTATTCAATTACCCCCCAAGCTTAAAGCTTTCTACTTCCATTGTCATTTGTCACAAATCGAGTGAAAGGTCAGATTATCAAACACTACATAATTCATTTTGGATATAAGTGATACCCATGCAATGATTCAAGGCATAGATCACAAGTTGATGAAGGATCAGCTTAAAAGTATTTTCTTATAGTTATGGATCTTAGAAGTTTTTGATTTAAGTACTCATATAAAAAAGTAGCAATATCAACTAGCCATACCCAATACTTGATAACCAACTATTTGTGGCCCTTGTTGAATAAACCTTGAAGTATATTTTAACCTGTCAACTCAGCTAACCATTTTCAATCCAAGTGAAGGACAAAGCACAAATACAACTTATCACTTGATTTACGAGAGGATGACATATGTGGCTAGAGAAAAACAAATTTTGATACACAGTTCAAGTTCTTTAAAATATTTTCTTTGGTATAATGTTGCACAAACTTTGTTCAAGACAATAGAAGACATTGTTACTGACTTACTGCAACCACACATTTTCAACCATTTTACAGTTTTACATAATGTATACAAAGATTATAATTGCTTTTCCAGGTCAGTATCAGTAACCAATACATCCAACAAAGCAACCTGTAATTTAACTTACAGGAGTTGCCACCAAAAAAATCAAATAGTGGAATGATGGGAGTAGAATTTCCCTTACAATGATGGAAAACCATTTTACTTCCAATATGAAAGGAAAACTATTTTCCTTCTATCTCTTGTACAATCCACTCTCARGACCTCCTTACATCCCCTTCATTTTCCCTATTTTCCACCACTTTTTTTTACATGTAACCAAATAATGAAAAAGTGTTTCTATGAAAATCGTTTTACATTGAAAATGTTTTACACCCAACCAAACGGACCCCAAGTCTTATTAATGATAACAATCTCTTCTAAGTAGGGCTTAACATCTCAAAAGGGCCTCCACTTGAACCAATGAAAGTCAAGCAGACAAAATCACGGTTTATAAGCAAAGTTACCATTTGCCCACCCAACATTTTTACCTATCTCGAATATTGTTCAGCATAATTAAATACACAAAGCATCATTTATCAGCTCTTAACAGAGTACATCGAATAAGCTACAACATCTTGGAGCATTAATTTCCTGAATCCTAACTGACTCATTGTCCTGATCACATTGGCTTTAAATAAACTCATACTACCTCAAATAATGTATGCAAAAAAAATAGAATTGATGTGTTGAAATAAGCAGACAAAACATTTTAAATCTTATGTAGTTGCCATGAGTTCATCATTTCAAATTTACAATAGGGTTTACCCTAAACTTCTCTTACCTTCTTCAAATAATATGAATCTGAATGTAGCATAATCTCACACATCAGTCCATATGACCATACACAAACCTTCAAGTTGTTTATGTATCACTTTAAGATCTGTAAATTTAATTAGCAAGTCATAAAGCTTCTGTTTTGCACAGGACTTTGGCAATGAACATCAATAATATTTTTGCAATTGGCCTYTTGCCCTATCTATCAAACAAATTGAATATCATGGCCCATTCTTTTACCCTTGATCAATCAAAGATATAATCCCACAAGTCATGTTGGGCTACATGAACCATAAATGTTATTACATGCAGTCATCAACAACGATTCTCCTCCACCATCTTCTACAATCATTAAATAATGCGTCCTCTACCATCTTGGCTCTAACTTAACTTCTCCTAAGATCCCCATGATCTGATTCCTACATTCTACGTGCATTTTGAGATCACATGCCCAAACAACACTAGCATACCCCTTAACATGAAACAAATTTTCATTAATAAATATTTTCATAAGCTTTTTTTTTTTTTTTTTTGGATTGATGGAATTCTGAAAGTACATGGAAACTCATCAATCTATTTCGTTAAGAAACAAAAGCATGTGAAAATCTCGCATACATTTTTATTTCAACATGCATATGACTATCGATAGTTAGAGAAACTTCAAAGAAACAAGGTTATTTCAAGCAACCACAAAAGGTTTGAATGTCCACAAAGGATCGGACTATAAAAAACAGTTTTATTAAATTTTTTTCTTGAAATTATATTCTACTTTATCAATTCTCATCAATCAGCCAGCATAATCTACTTTTTTCATACTATTAAATTAGTAGGTCACCAATTTGAATCTATTGCTCTAGTTGTTCAATTGTTCACTAATCTTCAGTTATTTAACATTTGAACCTACCAATACTAATATACTACTCTTTCTAGCACCAAACTTATCATACTAAATTTATGTAAGGTAATCCCAAGTGTTTGACTTTTGAAGACCCCAAAAAGTAGAGAGTAAGAAGATTATTTAGATTTGAAGAATAAATACTTCACAACCACGCCAACAAATTAGAAACTTCAATAGCTGTTATCATATGAATGCATAATAAGRGTGTATCTGAGATCAAGTCAAGTCATTGTAACCACATGTGCTACTCCAATTCAGGCATTATTGCATAAATGGTAGGGGCTTAAAACAAAGAATGGACACAATATTTTTTTACATCTAGAAAGTTGGAATAAGTCATACATACCTTTTTCCCAAGGGTTTCWAAACCAGTACATATGAACACCAAGCAAACATTGTATGAGTTTTTACCATTCTAACCCAAAATCATATGATTCAAATGCCCCCTGAGTATTTAGCTCCAATTAACAATTACTTACACTTTGGATTGCAAAGAAAGGAAAGAAAGGATATGGAAAGAGGTTAAGAGAAGCAAAGGAAGGGGAGAGAAACAAAGAGGAAGGAGAAAGAAACAAAGAGGAAGGAGAGTTCCATTTTCCCTTCAAATCTCACCAATTTTCGAGTTTTTTTACTTATTCAAGAGAGCTACAAAGGAGGAAAAAAATCTTCCAACATTCCTCCGCTCCCTTCCCCCCAATCCTTTATCAAAACAAGTGAATAGAACCCCCTTCTTTTCCCTTTTCGTTTCATCTAACCAAAGCGTTAATAACTTAATATTGCATCTTTGAGTGCCAAGACTCCAAGTAACATATACAAAGCCACTTATCAACTGTTAAATTCACTAAAGAAAACATTTTTCCCTAGTCAAAACAAACCATAATGTATTGTTTCCTTATGATTGATGCCCTAGTCAAATGTTACCGATCAACAAATGAAAAAAAAAATCTGAATATGTACCAATAACGATACAATCGTGGTGAAACTTTATAAGATAAGACAAAGAGACCCGAGATATTCAGTTTTGTTTTGATCCACCCATCAATTAWACAACTACTTACTCGGGATTACTTAGTCAACCATATCAAGGTATCAGACACACAAAAAAATATCTTASGACCTTCTTCCATGAAGAAAGGTTGACAGTAATATCTTGCATTTAGGTGAACTTTCTACCTCTAATTAACAAAGAAGCCATGGTTTAGAAAACAACTTACTACACATCAACACGGCCAAAATAATATTTCTGCTGCCTCCAGAATGAAGAACACGTATCCTTCCTCAAACATTTGATGCATGAAGTGAAGTTACCGAGGTCCCTGATGCTAGAAACATTCCCCTGCAAAATGAAGTTTGATCAAATGATTGGGTTAACCATGAATCACACTCCAAATATTTCACTAACTAATACTTACACGCAAATGGACAGTAACATGCATATGATTGTGTCGCTTTTAAAATAAAAACCTAATTCATGCATTCTCTTTAAAAAAAAAAAAAATCAGTTTCCAATTTCTATGCACAGCTAGGCAGCTAGCCATCATTGTGTAAACATATCAGCATAATTGGGAATCATGGAAAAAACGGTTGCAATCTCAACAAGGTGTGAAACTACTAGTTGTGAAATCCTAAGCATAAAAAGAGGTACAGAACTTACAGTGTGGCAGATATTGATTGGATTAAGCACTGATGCATGCTGAAAATTCGCCGAAAGCCACTGCTTCATTGGAACTACAAAAAATAACAATTCCCCTTAGAATTAACAAAGAGGCCGAAAACAAACAAACTTACTTGAAAATTTAACAATCGCATCGAATCCAATGATGAATGATATACTGATAAAATCAATCAATTGTAACCTCTATAAAATGCGCCATATTACTAGAATGAATCAAAATACAAGCTATGCATACAAAACATGATTGAATTCAATGGTTGAATGAATTAATCGTCAAATTTGAAAACAAATGATTGCCATAAACTAACGCAATACACAACCAACATCAACTTACTAAATTTATCCATCTGAAAACAAATGATTGAATGAATTAATTAACCAAGGAGCAAGGAGCAAGGAGCAAGGAGCAAGGAGTGCGAGATGAAGAATTACTTACTACGCTAAACAGATAGAATGAGAAATTGAGACGAGATTGATTCAACCGTCAAATTTGAAGCCTTACTTTTCCCTTGTTTGGTTTTGGAAAATTGGTGAGAAAACACTTAAGTATAAATTTTGTTACAAAAACCATTATTAGGATTTCTTTAAAAAAAAAWTTTWAAAAAAATTATGGTATGTCCCAAAAAAAAATATGGTATGTTTAGAAATTAGAGTTTTGAAAATACATTACGAAAAATATGTCAATTTATATGTGCAACGAAGATAATTTGCTTTTGACTATTTTCATTATCTAACTTAATTTCATTAGTACATGACACAGTTTAGTCCAAAAGTAAATGACTGAATACTCAACATAGTACTCAAGACACGTATATTGTTTCTATATGACAAATTGCAATTGATGATAACTTRTCCTTTGCATTTGCATCGTGAACAAGAATGAAAATTCACGTAGAACACGTAATCATTAACAATGACAGACCTATTGCAAACAGATCTAAGTAACCTGYCTATTATAATCTACCCAAGTTCCAAAGCACACACGATATTAATCCTAGTCACCATAGTAGTGTACTATCCAAACGAACAATACCTTAGTGAACGAGTCTATAAAACATAAAACACCTTACATATTACATAATCTCCGGCGGGATAGATACTAATAGACATGAACAACTACGAACATAATAGCTATTAGATCCAACTACAAGCTGCATGAGCAGCTACTCATCCTCTGGCCTCACCTCGACCGAACGAACAACCCACTTAAGCTCGTCATCTTTGGACCTACCCTTCTTTAGTGCTAACTGTAGAAGCATTTCCTTAGTTTTAAGCTACTCTTCGCAGCAATTGAACCCGACTGGCTCTGCATTGAGCAAGTGCTGATTAGAAATCTTTTTGTTATATGATATTTTTAGATAGAATCAGCATGTCAAAATTATCATTTCGGAAAAAAATCATCAAATCATCGTTTAAACTTCAGAAATCGATCACAACTCTTGAGAAGTTATAACTTATAAACTCTGACTGACAAATCATGTCAATATTATCACTTCATTTCATATTCAGAAAACAATATTTTGTGTTTTTTTAAATATTGTAAGAGAGTAAGAGCAGTAGTGTGTCTTACAGGCCATACAAGGTGTGTAAAACACTGTATGTGGCAAGATTTTTGTAATACGAAGAGAGTATAASTATCTACTAAAAAAATATCTTTATATCTCACCCTCTAAATTACACACGTAACTTTTTCACACAATTTTTTTCCCAACTAAAACTTGTGATGCTTACAAGTTACCATACGATATTACCTTGCTAGTATGCACGCTAAATCCGTGAATTACCAATAGAATATGCAGATGGATACATATAGAGAAATACCACACTCTAATCTTATAAAAAATTTAAATATACWATCATATCCCTATTATTCATCTATTTGCTAGAATGCACACGGACACTATTATGCATCTATTTTAATTTTTTTTAAGTAAGGATCAATATTAACCGCGTCGCGTTCCACGTGATAATACATTTAACGTAATGCAATAGCTCATGTATTTTATGGATAATTAGCTTAATCTCACTACAACAAAAGGAGTGCTTTCTCGACACTTTTTTGTTGATTTCTCYACACTTAAAAGTGTCGGAAATTTCATTGTCGACACTTTTGAAAGTGTCGGAAATTCATTTGTCGAGAACTTTTTTTGACACTTACATGTGTCGACATTACCGACACTTAAATGTATCGATATTATCGACACTTAAATGTGTTGACATTATCGACACTTAAATTTGTCATAACAATTAATATCTTTACATTTTAATGTGTCAGAAGGAGATTACAATCTTTTAATGTGTCGACATTATCGACAATTATAAGTGTCAAAAATACAATTAATAAGTGAATTTGGAGGGAATTTCGCAACACTTCAAAATGTATATATCTCACATATATATATATATATATATATATATATATATATATATCTTCGCATTTTATTTTATTTTTTTCCACCATTTGAATGTCCTTCAACTGTTACTTCAGCAAATGCATAGATGTTATATACTTATATTACGTGAGACATCATATTTAGGTTATAAAATAACATGGTAAGATTGCAAATGCAAGTAATTTATGCAAATACGAGGTTAATATTGATCCTTACTAAGAAAAATCAAAGAATTCACAACATATTAGAATGTGAGCATTTCATACCAAGAGTGTACAAGTACCAAACTAAACGAGACATTTGCTTTAATTCATACACCCTCCGTAATGCTTTAACTTCAACAATTGTTTTTCACGCTTATCAATGAAGTAATTTAAGGGTTTAAATGAACAAATCATTCAAAATATTTTTAAGACAATCAAGATTGAGATTACATGATACTTTTGTCCTTTTACATCCTTAAATCGTTTCCTTGATATGTGTAAAAAACAATTGTTGAAGTTAAAGCGTTGTGAAGGGAGTAGTTATTTTTTTAAGACTAATATTAAATCTTTCCTACAGACACAAACAAAGTATAAACTATCAGTATTTATGATAGGAGGAGGTATTTRAAGTTAGTCTTGCACACTCAAAAAGGACATAACAATTTGAGCTACTACCCATCCAATTAAACTGCAATACGAAGATGAAAGTGCAATGCAGCCTCTATGTGCAAAGATTCATTACTTTGTATATCTAGAGCAATTCAAGGTTGTTACAAATAAAAAATATTGTGTTACAAATATATACCATACGTTTCATAAGGATTTTACGCTTTATCACATCTGAGGTGGGAAACTTGTGAGATTGGTTAATTAAGCCTACACCTTTAATTTTTATGTACCTATAGCATAGAGTAATAATGCAACGTAATGAGCAACGACTCACAAGTATCAAAATGTATGTACGAGATTGTGATTTGAGAGTAAATTTTACATTAAATTTTAGGGAAAATCAACTAATTCTTGTCGTAAGTCCACTTACATACATTTTTGGTTCTATTTTTGTTTAAATTGATGACAAAAAATAAAATGTACTTATGTGAAATTAAAGAATTAATGTTGGAGATGGTTTTAAATCATTATTTCTTATGTGAAATTAAAGAATTAATGTTGGAGAGTTCCTGAATAGCCTCCTTGATAGAAGACTTTTTTTCCTCTGTACTCAGAAAAAATAGAACCAATCTCCAACGACTTTAAGATAACAAGGAAATTTTAGCATATTGAAGTATGCTTGCTTAATCAAGCTCATGTAACGAATCAATCAAGTTAATACGCGATGAAGCTAGACCTTTAGCATCTTGCATACCCAGRTCACTAGCAATAATGCCCAATACAGATAATGCTGCAAATGTAGCTCCGAATGCATGAGTGGGATCAACTGCAACAAAAGCAGCAATGACTTGCTTCTCATATGTGATGATATCCTAAGCCAAGTACTCCATTAAACTACACAAGCATGAGATCATAACCCTTCATGCCGCTTTGACATATTAGAGAAAAATGTTAAAACCCAACGACCATGGTCTATTACACTCATACAGGACCTGCAATAATAAAAGAATAAAAAATAAAAAAGTTTCTCATGAATTTTCCTTACCTTAAACAAGGATGTGCATAGTCAAAACCAACACTTTAAAAAGGGGGCTTAAGGATGTGGAGTCAACACTACAATATCAATACAGCGAGAATAAGTAACAAACACCAACAACAATAAATTTGTCGCCAATATAGACAGAGCATTAGTAACAACAACACAAGAGAGCAGCATGAAGTTGCCTAAATATTTCATTGATGCCAAATAAATAATGTAAACCCAACAACCATGTTTTTTAAATTACGAATAAATTTTAAAAATACATTGCAAAAATGACAAAACCCAAGCAAGATCAATCGAGATACATTATCCGCAATCATAAGACCAAGTTAGTGATGGCAATGGGTAGGATCTGGACTGGATCCTACTGGATCCAGGTCCGTTTTTGAGAGGAGGATCCATATCCATCGGATATTTTTTTGAAGGATCCATATCCATATCCGATGGATCCTACGGATACGGATCTAAAACAGATCCAAAACGGATCCTATTATATTTTGCATCATTTTGCCTAATTTGCTAAAATWATTAATATTTTAAGTATGTAACCAAAAGAATATATGATAGTTCATCAAATTAAATCCTAGAATGAACTAATTAACTTGAATTTGAATATTATTATTGATAATATAAGAGCGATAATATAACATATTACCTCGCATGTCACGCTTTAAAGTAAAAGTGAAAGAAAATAACAACATTATTATACAAAGAATTAACACTTTCTTACCTAATTTATTTGGGAAATTCCCACTGGTAGCTACCAGTTTTTGCGAAATCCTAGTGGTAGCTACCAGTTTTTTTATTTCCGACGAGCTTATTCTAGCTAATTAATCCCAAACGTGACCTTAAGGTGGGTTTAGCCGTTAATTCTTGTTTTGGCCTTACACACTTAACATTAGAATTACACACTTAACCCAAAGCATAAGAATTAACGGCCAAACCACACTAAGGTCACTGTGATATATTACTAGAATAAGCTACCGTGGGAAACAAAAAAACTGGTAGTACCACGGGATTTCGCAAAAACTGTAGCTACCAGTGGAATTTCCCAATTTATTTTATTATGATTAGAGGAAAGTAATTAAATTCCTTGATTACAACTCTTCTATACCACTCAATTATTAGTAAAAATAAATAAATCATCATTTAAAAATAAAAAGGTAAACGGTCGATGATGTCCAGATCTAGTTTCGTTTTCCTACCCAGGATCCGTATCCGACGGTCCAAAATTTAGAGATCCATATCCGCAAAAAACGGATATGGATGCGTGGATCCGGGCGGATCCAATATTCCATCGCCATCTCTAGACAATCAATATAGCCATGAGGACTATATGCTATTCATAATTAGTATATGTCACATAAGAGCCATTTTGCAAATATAAACCCTCCACGCATATTAGTCTTATCAAGATTGATAATTGGCAGGTCCTAAATATAACAAATGTGACAAATGTGTTCAATAGACACTGCCAAATAAATAATGTTGAAGGCAAATTAATATCAGGAAAGAAACCCTTGTTCCACCAATGGCATGTTATAGTCCGATATAGGAAACACATTAATGTATGCATAAATCAGCATTTATGGTTGTGAGATATACGATAATGGAAAGAAAGAAATAGTTCAACTATTGCACTTTAGAAGGGGAAAAAATCAATTAATCACCAGATACAAAATTTAGATTTTCAACACTGGCCAACCAARTGCCTCTAAGCTYACGAGGTTCTGTCATTATTCATACCCCATTCTTCGATTTCGTGAACGTTGACAAGCATAACACCATCATTGGAATCAACATCTACATACAACATCATCTTCTTGACCATCCTCTTCTCGGCCATCCTCTTCCTAATCATCCTCGGCTCCATTCTGCCCAAATAAAAAACCAAAATTAATAAGGCTTATATTCAAAACAATTTATCAACCTATAACAATCAAATATAAACACACGCACAAAATAAGAAACATTAATGAGACCCTTTTCTTTATTAAGGTCTTTAGAGTGGATATAATGAACGAATTCTGATAAATGTAGTTGATAAGAAGTATCAATAGATACTTCCCATGTTTAACCTTTTCCATTAAAAAGAAAATCAACATATTTTAAATACTAAACCACAAAGTTTCAATTCACAAGCTAAGAGCCATTAAGCATTAAAAATCAGCAAGCTATATCAAACAACTAACTCCTTTTTACTAACTATCTTCACACTCAAATAAGACTTAACAAAACAGTGCAAAGCCTCACAAATAAAAATGCATAAATATCTAAGTAAATAAAAGACAAAAAGTTTGGTAAAAAAAAGCAGCTCAGCTATTTCAGCGTCGTTCATCCAGAGAAATATTCATCACTTCCAAGGTTCCATAATCATACAATACACATAAGCTGCTACTATATACACTTCACAATCATACCAGCTTTTCTTAAATTCAAAGTACAATTTTGATCTATCTATGATCACTGCTACACACAACAGAATGCAAAAAAWATAATAATAAATAAATAACAGCAAGAATTATATCGTTTTTATYAGGGATGGATCAGAATTCTGGTTTGAATTCTCACAAGTGAGATTAAAATTAGCTCAGTTATTTCAACGTCGTTCATTTGGGGAAATCATCATCACTTCCATCCCTCATTATATCAATTCACAAACAAATCAAACAGAAAATACTAATCATTTTAATCTCACTAATAAAACGTAGAAACATCTGAATGCATTAGCCACTTTACAACACAATGGAAATGCCAGAATCTCATCTCCAACATGCCAGAAACAGCTGAATGCATTAGCCACTTTAAAATAAACAATTATTTTTTTTTCTTCTAAACCTAAGCACAGAGGACTTGCAAAACACCCAGAAATTCATGCTGAAAGGTCATCCCAAACTGGACATCAAAGCATCACAACTATGATTACCTTTTCACCTGTCATATCATTTTAACAGCATTAAAAAAGCATGAACTTTCCAGAACATCACAAGGACAATATATGAACAATCAGAAACCATACTTTTACTTGCACATGATGTTCAGTCTACACACCTTTCCTATTTATGAAAATTCTTAGATACAACAATATTTCACTTTAGTAATGATATATATCTTTTACCTCGAGTCCCCTTTATCACCACTTCTATAAACTAGTGCCATGATGAGCACTCCGAATAGGAGTACGACACTATTATAAAGCGATAACATGGTTATATGCATGTGAGAGGCAGGATACAGGCTCTACATTAACAGTTGGCAAAAGGCCTACACCCTTACATGAGTATGAATTGAACAAATGAGCAAATCTAATATAAGGCTCAATTACAATTTCCCCCCTCTTATTCCCTTATTTTGTTTGATAGGGGAATTGTCACTGTGTCAGGAAGTCTAGACCTACAACCACTTTGAGAAAATTACATATCATTCAATGCAACCCTATTTTTTGATATTTGATCATTGATACACCAAATTGTAAACAAAGACATATAATAATGGTGGGAATATATTTCATTATTTGTTGTCAATGAGCAAAGGAACAAAGATCCGACAATTAAAAGAAACAAGATGAGAATTACCTTGCAGCAAGCCCAACACATACAGTAGAGAAATCAAGTGCCGATGAGGCAGTGTCAAATACAACCATACCTAACCAAACAATGATAACAAATTAACAATCAATTAATTTGTTTAAGGGGGAAAAAATGCCATCGGTTTTTAAATTGAACTCTAGTTAATTATTAACGGGAAAAAAAACTAATTCAACCCCAACGAATATAAATCCCTAATCGATACCCCAAAAAAAATCAAATCAAATTGAAACCATTTGAAGCAACCTACCTCGAAATAATCCATTCAATTCTTCAAAAACGCTGGGACAATTTAAATTCAACCCCCCAAAACTCGAAACCCTAATTCAACCTCTCAAAATCCAAAATCCTAAACAACCGAACTCAACACAAAATTTCAAAACCCTGATTCAATCCTAATTAACGATTGCAGTACTCATGCGCCAAAACCCTAAAACAAAATCCACAAACCACGATGCATACCAATAAATCTCGACTTGAAATAACCGATTATGCGAGCTCATCCTTATCCGATCTGTTTCTTAAGGATCACCCTCAACTAGGAAATGCCTTTTTAAGGGGCCATGGGTCGCAAGTACAGTAAAGAAAGCAGAAGAAAGAGAGAGTAATGGGAAGAGAAGAGTTGAGGAGAAGAGGAGATGAAGAAAGGAGGAGATGAAGAGAATAAAAGCTGTCTCTTATACACATCTAGATGTGTATAAGAGACAGGATGAGAAGTGAAGCGTGCAACACCAGAGGAGTAAGGTAGAAAAGCAACAAATCAACAAATGGTAATGGAAAGTAGTAAAATCAAGGATATAAGAGGGTATGATAGTAAATACACTTTGGGGACAATGCTCACATTTTAGAGTAAGGAGGGATTATGAAATTAGGTCAATTCAAGTGTTTGGCTAATCCAAATATTTGCATTTGAATTTGGTTTGATTCCAACTCAATTAAAAATAAGCTATTTTATCAGAATTTTAAATTCCAATCTAAAATCATATCATTTGAAGTTCATTTCGTTAAATTCTCTCTCTTCTACTACCTTATACAATTTCACGTCAATRAAAATTTCTCTCTACACCGTCGTCACCATCGCAAGTTGTCGCCGTCGTTTCTCTCTCCTCCGTCGAAATCGCCACTTCCCATCCATGGTCGTTTCTCACTCTTACTCCATGTTCCTCGTTACTGTTTCTCTCTCTTCCATCAATGGTCATCATCGTTAGCCACTCCTTTGTCGCTCGTCATAGTCGTATCTCTCGATCTCCGTAGTTGTTGTTGTTAAYTTAATGACTTATTTCAAAATCACTTTATATGATAACTTATTRCAAAATCTTTGAAATAGATATAAATAATTCTAATTATTTAAGTTAATTGTCAGTTGAGTTAATTGTTATAATTAGTTGAATTAGTCTTTGAATTTTGATGAAATCTGATCTTTGAATTAAATTTATCTTTTTAAAATTAGATTTTGCAAATAAAAGCAATACTGTTCTTATTTTTGTTTTTTTTATTTGCTATAGTTTTTTTTATTTAATAGGTAGATTGAGGTGTTTGTTAAATTGTTACCAATTACAATATATTTTACATTGTTTCGAAACATGAATTGGATTCCTATGTTGAATTTTTTTGTACTCCCAAACAACTACAAGAATTTGAAAATTATGTATTCCCAAACAATGGATTTGTTATTGAATTCAAGAATRTGAAATTTTGGATTTGAATTCCAATATTTGAAATGAAATATGCATATCGAAACACAACCTTAATGCGTTCTTAGGCGAAAATTATTGTCAATTTTCAAGCGTTGATTGTAGCTATTTTTCGAATGTTCTTGCGCGTGTGTCAAACTCCGTTGATGCGAGTTGTTTTTTATTTTGCCTTTTATTTTCTTAACACACAACACAAATAACTCCCTATGTCTCCTCTTTTTTCCACTCTTCACTTCTAACTCCCTCTTCTTTGTCTTCCCTTTTCTCTTTGAATTGCCTGCATTAACGTGGTTTGGTCATAAATGTTCTTATATGATAGATTCTAACACTTAAGCAGCTTCAAAAATCATAAAATTTCAAACACCCATTAGTAATTTTACAATTCATTTGTCATGGAAAACTACAAATGTGAAAATTTTCCCCAAAATCCAAAAACCCTAATTCCGAGCAATACATCTTGTGTGATGAATTGGGAGAAGAAAGATCAGCCTAAGAATGACCAGCAACATTTATTTTAAGTGAACCCTTTAATTAAGGATTCCCAAATGGATGATTTTAATGGGGATTTGATGGTTTAAGATTTGAGTTCGAGTTGAGACTAGTTGCTACTGGGTTTTCAAGATCATGTTTTACAGGTTAGGGTTTTTCATTTCCCTCAATTAATTTTATTAATTTTACTTTTTGATTTCCTTGTGTTTTAATTTAAAGTGAGTTCTTACTCGTTGAAATTTCTACTTGAATTTTTTGTCGATTCGATGTGTAATATCAAGGTGGGGATGTTATAAGGACTGATGTGATGGATGCATAATTGGAGGATGGTGATTAACCTTTCCTGTATCAGCCGAGAATATTTGGGAAGTTTAGCTACCCGCAATTCAACTGTCTTCCTCCTGGGGATTACTTTGTTGAACTTCACTTTGTTGAGATTATGTACACATATGAACCTAAAAGGATGAGAGTATTCGACGTATTGATTCAAGATGAGAAGGCAAGTATTGATTTAGGGAAAAAAAAGAGGGCTTTAAAATCAGAGCATTGAAATCAAAAAGAAAAAATAAGAGAAGAAATGAGAGAGGAAAACAACAAAGAAAAGGAAAGAAAGTTAAAGATGGATTCCAATTGGGGGTTGTGATGATGAATGAGGGATATTGAATAGAAGGTGAGTGAGAGTTAAAAGGAAGGAAAGGAGAGTGGCTTCATGCGTATTAACACATGGAAAAAAGTCAAAGTCAACGCCGAAAAGTTGACATTTTTTGCCTAAAAACGCATCAAAGTGTGTTTTTTAATTAAAAGAAATCGTGATAATAGGTGTTTTGTAACCATGGCCATTTGCAAAAGTTGAATTAAAGTTGAGTTTGAAATCATATGCCAAGAGCTCAATAATAGGCGGAAAGTATTTATTTTTATTTATTTTTATTGTTTTCTTTTTGTAGGCTTTTTTCTTTATTTTYAGGAATTTTTTTAGAATATTTTCATTTTGGTATTCTCATTTTTTTGAGTTTGCCAGTATTTTTAGATTATTTTTCTTTGATTTTCTATGATTTTTACAAGTTCGTTTTATAAAATGATTTCCGAAAATAAATAAATTCAGAAAATTTGTGAGTTATCCAAAATAGTTCAAAATATTAATCTTGTCCACCAAGTTTATCCAAAAGTGGATAAAGGTTAATTCGGATAACAAATTAGATGCAAAAATACGGATAAAATACTCGAATAAAAGATAGAATTAGAARTAAAACACACGGATCYTTGACGTGGCAAACCACGTCAACACCAACCACATATACGGTTGATGTCACCGTATATACGGTCAGGTTGACCGTATAGATGGATGATGCAACTGTATATACGGTTCGTGGACTGTATATTCGGTTGCTATTCCATATGTTTTAATCCTAATTCTATCGATCTTTTTCCAAAACAACTAGAAATACATGCTCTCGGCGTTTAATGAATGTAAACGAAAATCATTCGTAATACGTGCAATATAAAACTCTCAAAATCTCTCTCTCACACAAATCATTCACAAAAACAAAAAATCACACACAACATCCAAAACTAGAATCCGTCACGACTTTCAGAGTCATTTCTTTGCGAATCTAGATACAAATTCTGAGGCAATTCAATCAAACTCTCTCTACTCTTATTATTAATTTTGATTAATATAATACATTGAGTTTCGTTTTTCTTTTATTTTTAAATSATGTAAATTCATTCGTTTTCAATCGTTTTCGCCTTATCGCAATTGTTTAATCGTAATTGTCAATGCTAACAATTTCTTTTGTTGTGATAAGTGATTCAATTGTAAGCAAAGCTTTGATACACTAACCTTTGTTTTCTTTTGTGTTGATAGAGATACAAGGTAAGTTTGATTTATATATTTGAGTTTTCTATTGTTGCATATTGATCATCATCGCATATATATTATTGTTTATGCGTGAGACACTTTTTGATTGCTTAAACAAGACTGAAAATTGTTGAATCACAATAAATTCAGATTACTCATGGACAAACAGATTTGAAGCACCTTATTAATTTGATGAATTTGAAGTGGTCACAACAATTAGGCTAGGTAGTGATATGTGCATAATAGAAACTTACTATTTTAATAGATTTCTGAAGCTAGAGTGTCTCCTAAGGATAAAGTTGCTAAGTTGTTGTGTATTCAATGGAGTTTATCGAATCGAATAGAATTACAATGAGACCGAGTAGAGGCCGTTACATGCGGGCGATTGGGTTAAAGATTTTTTCCGTACCATGTCCCTTAACTCACGACTTGGTTACTGGATTAGACAGTGGAGCCATTAAACTGGCACCAAAATGTTTCAAGCGTCCTTGATTAACCTAAATAGGCACGGTGGCGATTCCTCACTTGACAACACTACCCCAACGCACTCACGTGCGTGACGGGCTTCCCACCAAGGGTCATTGGAAATACACCTAGGCGGAGGGCTATCAAATAATATTTATAAAACCTAGGCTTGAGACTATACAAGTATAGAGGTAAGTCTAGGGTCGATCCATAAGGAAGGGCGAGAATGAGTGCTTAAGCTAAACAACCAAGTTTGGGGGAATTAAAACTAGAATTTGGGTTTTTGAAAGCTAAGGCTATAAGTAAACTAGAAACAAGGGTTTTGAAATCAAATATGCAAAAACACTTAGGAATACTAGTTTTGCCCATCTATATAATAGGAAATTATGTCAATCAAATTAATGATCTCAGTCCAACAATGGGGGTAATTGTGATCTTAGTTTAGCAAATTGGTTGGAATCATTTCCCAAATCATCCAACACTCCCAAAACTTGCTTAAACCCAAGTCCCCACAAGCTCTCACAAGAAATAGTTGAAAATTGAATAAAGCAATACCGTAAACAACCCTTCCAATCCCTTGCAAAGGTTGAACAAAGCAACTCTCTCTCTCTCTCTCTCAAAGCTTTGGGTGGCCAAATCCAAAACAAAATAAGATAGAGAAACCACAATTTTGGTAACAAAGATGGTTGGAAAGAGATTTTTATATCATTTTGGCACCAATAGATTATAGTTGGGCTCCCTAGCACTCCTAGGCAAGTAATCTACTCACTAGTCACCTTAGGAAGCATTAAAACAACAAAAGCAATAAGTGAAAACATGAAATTTGCTATGAAAACAAGAAATTCAAAGCAATAAAAGGGTATTCAAGAACTAACTCAAAACTTAACCAAATTGAACAAAACTAGTTGCAAATTGCTCACAAACAATAGAGAAAACTATCTAGCAAGAAAAGAAATTGACATGAAATTGAAAGCAACAAGGAAAATCCATAAAAACCTAGAAAATGAAATTGTGCTAAAACATGCAGTAAACATAAATGAATTAAAACAAATGCAAGAATTAAAATTTACCTCGAAAAATTAATGAAAGGCATATAAGATTTGTAAGAAAATGTTGGAGTATTTAAGAATCCTAGAAACAAAACACAAATCAAGAACACTAAGCTTCCTCTCTCCTAAGCCATGGAAGAATGAAGAAGAAGATGGAAAAATTCTAAAAAATGTAATTCTAAATCTATTCTAATATCTTACTTGCACTATCTTACTACTTTACATCAATATTTCTTCTCTATACAAACATATATATACAATTATACATGGCTCAATTACAAAGCTCATAAATATTACAAGAATGTCATTACTAATTTCCACATGTGCAAAATACTCCTCCAAAGTRAAGTCAAACGTTGGTCAAACGTCGAAAAGTCAACGAAATCGGAGCGACACGTAGGCGCGAGCGGTCTCGAGGCGCGGGCCAACCTCGAGATGCGCGCCCGCTAAAATATGCTACTAGAAATTGATTGGAGAGGGCTACAGGCGCGGGCCCCCATGCGCGGGCCAAGGCGCGGGRCAATCCTAGTAATGTGCGCCTGCTACWAAAACATTTTGGAAAGTGAAGGAGGAGCTGCAGGCGCGGGCCACCTGGATGCTTGAGTRAAGGCGCGCGGGCAATTCCTCGAAATGTGCGCCCGCTAATTTTTTATTCTGGAAATTGACTGGAGACCCTGCAGGCGCAGGCCCCCATGCGCGGGCGGTTTGAGGAGGCGCGTGCGCACGTGTTTGGCTTCGACTGAACTGCTCAACTTTAAAAGGCCATAACTTCTCGCTCGGTGATCGGATTGCATCTTGTAATATACGGTTGGAAAGCTCTCGGAGTCTACTTTTCAATGCAAAARGTCTCACCTGCAAATTCAATGCTTTCAAAAAGATATGGCTCGAAGAAGATGTWAGAGTACAAGTTSAAATGCCTTAATAAGGCTCAATTTTAGCAAACACAATCACGCCAACAAGTAACAAAGCCCAAAACTAGCATGCGCACACTTAGGCATCTTGCAAACATTCACAACACTTGCAATTGAGTGTTTAAGAATAGAAAAGAAGAGAAAACTAGTGAAAACCTATAAAAACCACTAAAGACCAACAAAACTCTACAAAACTATACAAAATGGAAAACTAACCAAAAGGCTAGTGAAATGATATCGAAAACACACATATTGGCCAAAATAAGGAAGAAATAAGTGCCTAAATGTGACCATTTTTGGCACTTATCAACTCCCCCCAACTAGGACCTTTGCACGTCCTCGAGCAAAGTGAAGCAAAGCAAAAGAAAGGAAAGAAGAAACTATACACAAACTCACTTTCGTAGGAATCACGGTCACTAGCAACTAGTGACAAGCCCTTTAAACCCTCAAATCGCTAAGAAGGAAGAGGAAGGTCTCGTGAGGGTTTCCAAAGAGAAGACCCACAACATCCACAATAACGACACTCATTCAAAATCTTTCTGCCCTCGGTCCAATAGAAAAGACGCACCCCACTCGCTACAAGTCAAGCTCTCATCACTCACTCACTCACACACACACACACACACACACACACACACACACACACACACACACACACACACACACACACACACACACACACACACACACAAGTTTATATAGACCTTGTTATTAAACATTTTGGGTCATCTCAACATTGAATAGGTCACAATAGGGCCATATTCTCACAATTCTCATTTGCTCACATGGTAAAGAATAAAAACATATCATTAGGGTCAAACATGTTTGAGCTGATTTTGGTTCATTTCTCTGTTCTGGTGACCCTTACCAGTCCTTTCTGTATTATAGTGGCTTAAAACGCCAAATATTACAGATAATTAAAATCATAACACAGCCAACGACATACTGCACTCCTGCAGCTGTCRAGAGCAATAATAATCCTACAAACATCAACAACACACCTATAAAATAAGATGAATTTACAAAGCTGCCCAATAAACTTAAWCAGTATAACATACATCAAGAAGCCATTCAAKWATACTTTTAAAACCTAAAARAATTCAAATAAGGTATACCTCAAAACAKAAGTATGAAACAAACTATAAGAAAAAGGCATATCAAGGGATCAAACAACGCATACAACAAAACAGTACGTGTAGAGAGTAAAGGGGATGAAATGGCATAGACTCTAATACAAGTACATAGGATTTTGTCCAACAAATATTTACGTCGAAGTACAAAAATAGCGATCTCCTCACTATTTAATGTATATACACTGCACACCCATAACGAACCACAACAATCAGCATTCAAAAATAACAATAATTAATACAATACAAGATTATGATGAAAAAATTATGTTTAGACACTTTAAGATGGTTCCTAAGCTATCTAGACAGCCTACCATCTTCTGACAGTTATGACTTTTCAACAAAATCAAATCCTGCTATGACCTAACATTTAATTTCAAATAACAGAGTCTTCTTATCCACCCCGTATTGGTATGCTATTATTTAGCGCCTATACGACAAGCATTGCCTATACACTAACCATTCAAACGGCAATACAAGCTTACCATCGCTAACGACGCAGTTCTCTCAACACTCAATTACTATTTCGTCATTGTACCACCTTTTGCTT
>SNQN01004392.1:40467-52249 GCA_008642245.1 Bassia scoparia
CCTTTGCTTATCGAAGTTGTCGACCATTTCTTCGCATCGAATGTCCATTTTTCGAATTAGTACAACAACGAACATTTCAGATAGTGCACTACGACCAGTGTTATATGTAGTGTTCTATTCTAACCGTGTCCGTTGTTAGGTTACCCTGTGCTCCAATGGTTTGCGATGTGAATGTGTTGTAAATCAAATTTTTACAGAATATGTGGTTACTGTCCGCTTACATTTCTCATCGCTTCATAAAATACCAAGTTCCTTCTTCACAATGAAGTTGTGCTCTACAGACTTTGGGATTTACATGCTATTGGTTTACTTTCGACATCTGCATAAATCATCTAATTAATCCATGTTGTTTCTAGAGCAGCCTATTAATTGTAACTTTCAATTGCTATTACATTGGTCTCTTCTTCCTACTCTCTCATCTGCCTATCCAATTCTAACATGATTAGTTATCTTGCATAAGCACTTTGCTGCATTATTGAGGTGTTGGGATGCACTGGTTGCTTGCACGTCCTTTGTAACAATGTTTCTACTATAACATTACCCATTGTCATAGTTCTCTCCCTCGTGATTTTATTTACACCCGCTATTTTTACACTACTTTCTATTGCAACTCCACAGAAATGCAACCCAACCTACAACATGCACAGATAGATAATTACACCTGAGCAGGGACCGTCCAGCATGACTGCTCCATCTAATCAATGACCATAAACCTAAATAGAATAAGTAATCAATAACACAATAATATCCATCATTGTAGACGTGGGCCGTGCCCTCGTATAGCGGGCGCGCAGCTTTGGTACCTACATCGAGGTCTGCGTGGGCTTGAGCCGACGGAACGCACAGTGATGCGCTTGCGTAGTGTTGATGAGAAAGGGGAGCTGCCACCGTGCCTATAAGTAGTCAGCAGGACAACGAATCGTTGCGCTGCAAATTAATGGCCCCACGTCCGTCCAAGTAAACAAGTCGCTGGGTTCAGTGGAACATGGTCACCGAATCAGATCTGTAACCCAATTGCCAGCATTAGCAGCCTCTACTCGGTCTCATTGCAAATTCCCATTCATGACGGTTACTTGAATGACATAAACTTACAGTTTTAGTCACTTAGAAGCGTGACTAACCCGTAAAGATTACTACGAAGTAGGTTTCTATTATGCACAAGACGACTACTAACCCTATAAATTGTGAACTCTTGCGTTAATCAAATTAAAACGTGCTAAAACGTTGTCCATAATTAATTCTGAATTAAGTGATTCACATGATTTCCGGTCTTTATTGTAGCAAATAATAAAATGATGTACCGACATTCAAATGCGAAGTATATGAACATTCAACATATATACAAACAATCCTTACCTGAAATCTGCAAACAAACAAATGTTAGTTCGTAATAAAACATAGCGAAATGAACTTCGCGCGTGATCGCTATACAAATGACAAGAAATCGTTAGTATATGACAAGTATGATAATAATGGACAATGAACTGAAAGAAAGAACGAAAACAAAGAAAAACGTTTAACACTCCTACATATTTACATGGAATAAGTTAAACTGTGAGTCTTCTACATTTTTGTTAATTAGATTAAGAATACTCATAATAGTTATTAATTAGCAATTGAGGAAATGAGAAATTGAGTGTGTTTACGTGGCGAGTAATCTCAGTAGAATAAATCCTTGTTAATCGCTTGTTGAATCGAACAGAACTCTGCTTAGAGACTCAAGAACGTATGTATTTAGAGGTGCTGTGAGAGTGTGAGAGAGGTGAATACTGCAAGTTAGAGACGGGCGAAAAATTAATTTTAGACGTGTCTGTGTCCCGGTCTCGAAATGAGCAAAGGCACGTATTATAGGCACGAGGAGAAAAAGTCGAGCTTAATTACGCAGAGGACCTGCGTATATACGCAGCCTGCGTATATACGCTCGATATATTCTACGCGCTAATTTTGTGATTTCCTCGCTCTTATTCGTGATTCTGGCCTCGATGTTGTCTTTGATTCGATGCACCTGACACTCTGCTCCCCAAGCAAGGAGTTCTACATGTTCTTAGAAGGTTCACACGTATTCCGTCTTGGGATTGGTATTTTCTTGTGTATATTTGTATTTTTTTTTTATTTTCTCCGTCGTATATAAAAACTTTATAAAAAAATCTAGAAAAAACTATAGAAAAATCAGAAAAATAATCTAAAAACCACTGGGAGCTTCAGTTATAATATTATTTTTAAAAACCCAAAATAGAAAAATAATTAAAATAATAAAAAAAATATTTTTGGCCCACTTTATTTGTCCTTTGGCCTCAATATTCGAGTTATGAACCCTCACGTTTTCCAACTTTTGTGAGTTACAGCATCTTTTCTAAGTCGAAAAATCGAGACGCGGTATGTTTTCATCACTGCATTACCATTTGGGGAGACCATTTAGGTGTCACAGAAGCCCCCACTTTGACTGATTCTGGAGAGACGTAAGTCTGTAAGACAATAAGTCAAAGGTATTCATTCGGGACGGAGAGAACGCAAGTTCTGCGACCTTGGGTTGCCCTTTTTGCCGTACCTGAAACAACGTTTAGTTTTACCTGTAGCCGCTGTCCCATGCGGTTTGGGTCTCGACGATTATTCTTCGTTCCTGGTAACTGGGAGTAAAATGCCTAACGCATCCATGCCTTTACGAGGAAATTGCATGACTTAAATGGATAGCCCTAATTTAGGATTAAGACTACCTGGTGACGACATAGGTCTGTTTTTATGTCTAAGAATTTGCATGCAAGTGTTGACCTGTACTTGTGACCTTGATATTGAAGAAGGGGCAAGAGTCATTGAATAGAATTGAAGAGTCTTTGAATTCGAAGGCTCTTGTCGTAGGTGGTTCTAGACATAATTTGAATAGTTCATTTGAATTTGAAAGGGTTTGTCTTAGCGTATGATTTAGACATAAGTTTGAGAGAGTTTTGAATTTGAAGGGTCTGTGTCTAGTGGTTTCTAGACATGATTTGAGTGAGCCTTCTGAATTCGAAGGGGTATTGTTCTAGTCTGGTTCAAGACATATTTGTGAGAGCTTTGAATTTGAAAGGGTCTGTCTGGTCTGTTTCCAAGACATTATTGAGTGAGCCTTTTGATTTGAAAGGCGTCTTGTCTAGGTCCTGTTCTAGACGATGATTAATGAGAGAGTCTTCTTTGATTGAAAGGGTGCTATTAGAAAGAGTGCTGCTTGAAATAAGTGACTTAGAGAAGGATACATTTGGACGAGACTATCGGCCTTGACTCGGACTGATTGTGACTAGAGCTTTGAATTTGAAACTTGAAGCATTGAATCGACTTGCACTTAATACGAGCGATGACAGTGACTTTTGATTGGAAAGTGAACAGGAGTCCAAATTGAATTTTCGATTGAGTGTGGCCGCTTGATACACATAGACTTGAACACGTCATACGGCCTTAGGAGCAAAGAAGCCCCAACTGAAATAAGGGGCCATGATGACGTCGAGCCCCCCAACGAGACTTTGGGACAATGTAGTTACGGCAGAGTCAACATAGGACAGTGGCGCTAGAAGGAGGGTAGTTATATATGGATGAGTTCCCAACAAGATGTAACTAACCAAGAAAGGTCAGGTGGCTTTACTTCTGGGAATTGAAGTCAATGAGTCCTTGAGGTGCGCCAATGAATAGCGCTAATGGTCAATTCTGTGGCTAAGGTCAATGATGTGGCTGGGATGCTGGGTGGCTAATGATGTTGGTTCAATCATGAGCTTATGTAGGTTCGTAGACTGGCAAAAAGCATTATCAAATTCTTAGCAAGTACAGCATCAAGAGCTCAAAGTATTTAATGTTAAGGGGCACGAACCTTGAGAAGAGGTCTTCCTACGTATCCTTACGGATCAGCACACGTAGTTTGATGATGATTTGGACAATGCCTCGTGTGACGAGGGCTTTTGTGGTTGTAATGCGAAGGCGTGGTTGAGGGTTGAAAAGGCTTGATGATCAGGAAGTGAACCTACAGTGGAGTGTGTCTTTTTTGCTCTTTGCTTTTTATTTGACTTGGGCTTTGAGCTTGATTTGCATATTTTTGTATGACTTTGTATAACTGCATTGAACTTGATTTTATTGTTTTTGTTCTTTTTGCCCCATTTATTCTTCTTTTTTTTTCTTTTACTTTCTTTTGAATACGTGTCTATTCCTACGCACGTTGGTCCGCAAAGCGGTTATCGGTAGATTGTGAGGTGATGAAAGAATAGATAGGCTAAATGATAGTGTTTGGTCAAAAAGGTTGCAGTGGATTTGTGATTTGATGGTGACAAGGGAATGAAGGGAGGGTCAATTTTGTTGAGCTGTTGAAAAGAAGGCTCTCTTGGGCATTGTTCAATATAAATTCATATCAGATTTAAACCAATTGTGGCAATGAGTGTTAAGACTTGATAGAATGAGAAATATATATGCCAAAAACAAATTGAATCACTTTGTTGATGAATGACAGTAAAGAAAAATCACATGGCTTATTGCCTATAGCAAAGAGACTGACACAGACTTCAAAGGACATGATGTGAACCGATGAACATATAGCTAGGACTAGGCACTCTATGACTCAATCTAGAGAAAGGCCGCGCCAGATCGATGACCCAGCGCCTTGGGTGTGACTCATGGTTTAGCAATGTGGGTTGGTGTTGGAGTGTGATCTTATCTCTTGTGCATGGGGGACGGGCGACATCTTCAATCATATCTTGATTTATGCTCAGGACGATACAATTTTCAGTTCGGTGTGGCCTTCCTTCGTGTGGGAACTTGCAATAAGCATTGGATTCCACTTCCTAGTTTCTATCATCTGAAGGTCCTTGGAGTGGTCCTATAGGAGCAAGTGCGCCTTTTGCAATAACCCATCCAGAAGGACTGCTCAATTAAAGTCATTCAATTGGAAAAAAGGTCCTCATGTGGTCTCCGGGCTCACTACAAGAATTTCGTGTAAGGCCGACGAAGTTATCGACCGAAAAAAATCGGTCGGCTATACGCGACACCGACCGCATTGGTGGATGTAATTTACCGACCGTTTTTTCGGTCGGTTTACGACGATTACAAAATCGGTCGGTTTACACGCCGAATAATATCGGTCGGTAATCCTCTTGAATTATAAACCTCCATCCGGCATTTTTAATTTTTAAAAAAACCAATTCCAAAAATTTATGCCTGACCGAATATTCGTCGTGATTTTTGGATTTTAACCCTGCCTCTTTGTTTCTATTAAAAAAAAATAGCATTTAGCCGACACCGAATATTTGGTCGGTACAAACGACGTTTAAAAATCAGTCGGAATGTACGCGACCGATTGGTTCGGATCGGTAAGGTTTTTTTTACAATTATCAAAATTTCCTTTTCCTCTATACTTTCTTTGAGACACTCTCTGACCTTTATCCTTTCTTTGAGACACTCCTCTGACCCTTATCCTTAACTTCTTCTCCTCACCTAATGTATCTCTTACTTCTCCTCTTCACCACCCTAGTTAGTTCTCTGTACTCATCCATCTCCCCTTGCGCCACCACCATGCGGCGGACAGCCTTCCACGCCGTCCGATCTCCTCTTCATTTCCTCCAATGAATTTCAAACTAACCCATTTAAATCCAAATTCGTTCGAACGAAGAGCGCATAGTTCATCTTTTTCGAACCCTATTCGTCACCCGTAACTTCCGCCAATGCGATCAACTCTCGTTCTTATGGTGTTGCTGTTGCTACTTATTTCTCTTTCTGTGATTTATCTTCGATTTTCCGGGTCGCATTCATTAAACGATGTTTCCGATTTTCTTTCATATGTATCATGTTTTATTTTTATCTGTTGATTAATTTTAATTTTATTGGCTGATCAGTAGATTTTTGATTTTCGTTGATCAGGAATGATGGTATGGAGAGATAGGTACAGTGTGTTGATTCGAACTTGAACAGGGTGGCATGTTTAGTATGCTGATTTGTAACTGTTTTTTTTTGCCGGGAAATTTTTGGTAACATTAAGGTTTCGAATTTATTGAATTTTGGTTAATTAGTTTCGATTTCATTGAATTATTGTTAATTAGGTTTCGTGTTCATTGAATTTTGCGTGCGAGTGTCTTTTTCTGTTGAAGATGGTTTTTGTGATGAGAGTGAAGTTTTGGTTAATATAGGATAAGATCTTATACCTGCTGATTTCATGATCATATAAGTTTATTAACCAGTAACAAAATCTGTCTCCTACAACATCTCCGCTTTAATTCAAGAAAGACTGAGTGATGACTTAGCTCAAATCATATGTTCGTGATAAAATGAAGTAATCAAGCTACTTGTTGATACCTTCTGTGTTTCTTGGAGGTTAGAATGATCATACCTTTGATATGTAACGTTTGTTGAAATTGTAAACCCTAAACTAGTACAAATTCACGTCGGATTTTGCTTGATGTTTGTCTACGAATTGTGTATACAATTGGAAATGAATAAGAATAATGTATTGATTTCGAAATCAAGCTAGCTTATATGTTTTGAACTCAATTATTTATGATCAGCAATGATTTGGATGTCGTCGCTATTATGAGTATAGTGGGTCTGTAGTAAGTTTTCTGAGGGTTAATGTCGTCTGGGGAGACGCACCTTAACATATTGAACAAAGTCTGCTCAGTATCTTCAGCCAGCAAGTGTAAAATTATGATATATAAGTTTGTTTCGGGAGAACAAAGTACGAATTGAGTTCAAGATTCATCTTGGTTGTTAGCTGTGCGTAATTACTTCTAATACTTTGCTATTACAGGATGACATTACTTTTGGGGGCCTCTGGACAGGCCAAATCTACTCTTCTGTTGGCTCTTGCAGGAAGCTTACAGTAACTTAAGGGCTGAGCTTAATCTAGCTTAGCAGATTGGTACAAGAATTAGATCATTCATGTTGCAAGCATACTGTTTTTGTATTACGGCTTTGTGAATGTTCAGTCTGTAATTTTTGCCGTTTTTTTAAACTTTTCATCACGAAACAGAGGAGTGGGCTATTAACATACATGGAACAGAAACTAATGTTGATTGTTGGATAAACTTCAGCCAACATAGTCAAACACGATGAATCATATTGGTGGACTAATCTGTACGAGAAACTTTAGATTTTGCTGCTCAGATGTCAGCTGCAAGCGATTCTTATTTCAGGTAATTGTATATGTAATTAAACTTTTGAGGATTGATTAGTGTTCAATTGTTCACAATTGAAGCGCTTTATGTTACGTGATAATCTGTTTACTTGCAGGATATATGAGGGAACTTTTCTTCGATTGGAGAAAGAAAGAAATATGACGACCAAGCCGGAGATTGGATTGCATATAGAAGGTAGTCTATTGAATATTTACTTTCTTCTGCCTTTATAGAGCTCAGTAACTAAGGATTTATATGAGGATGATTAATCAGGCATCTATCAGTTGGTTCAAAGAAAGCACAGTGTTTCTCGACAGATTACCTGTCAACAGTCTTAGGTCTGTGATAATATGTGCTGACTACAGTCATGTGTGATGACATGATCACGAGAGTATTCAGGTGATCAAAAGAAAGAGATGTTACTTTCAGGTTGTGGTTCTGTAATTCTAATTTTCTTACACAGTACATAGAAATAACATCGAATATCAGCGTCTTTTAATCACTGAAATTCCTACTTGTCACTACTCAGGAGAGTATCAGCGGGCCTTAAGAAAGTTTTTATTGATGATGAAAATATCATCTCGACTAGATAGAAACTATATTCAGATGGTCACAATGCATCCAGAAACTTTTGGTTCACACATAGAAGAACTGTACTATGCTCTTGTTCATCCAGCAAGAAAAAACCTGAACATTTGAGTCTTTGATGAATTTGATGTTGTTATCAGAAGGTAATCTGGTGTTCACTGGTCCCGCGCAGATGTGCTGCAATTCTGTTGAACTCCATAGGCTTTCGGTTGCCCCCGTGAAGCTATTAGACTTTTTATAGGAGGTTACTCTCTTATCCAATTCGATATACGAAGTAATTTATATATCAAATTGTGTATTTTTGTTTTCATAGTTGAGAAGTGGAAATCTGCGACAAGAAAAGAAAGGCTTAGTTAGCTTCTAATGGTGAAATTGATCAAGCTGAAGAGGGATGACTGTCCTGTAATGTCTAATTTTACTCTCTATCTTTATTATTCAATTGCATTGCTGCGGTATATATACACATTATCTTAGAAGACTGTCATTACTGTAATTCAAACGTCTCATATACATGTAAAAACACTGCTATAAGTAGTTACAATCAAAATTACATCTGTGTGATATATTCGAAGTACACTACTGATACATCATGTACACTTACATTGAATATTGTTGAATAACATGATAATAATCAAGCATTACATGAACATTTTTGCACTACTCAGGATGCTGAAGCAAGGCACCACTGTGGGAAAAGTACCATATCAATCTAGCAAATCAACCCATACGCTTGTAGATTGTCATGCGGCTTGTTGTCTTTGCTTCTTTTCAGCGTGCGAATTATTTAACTCCCGCAGATAGCATGCATATCCATTATGGCTTAATTTCTGTGATTGCGGAAACTTGGTTTTGACATTCTCTGATTCTTGATCAATTCCCAATGGTTCCCCATCATTCGGAACTACTTAGACGCTTCACTGAGAGTTTGAAACGTGTAGGGGGAGCCTAACGTTAGCTAGCCGTTATTCTTCGTTAGTAGGTGGATCCCTAAAGAGCACCCCCCTATGTACTGCAAAAACTGTTCTGATCCATCTGTTGTTATTAATCTCAGTTGACAAGTGAGTGCTACGTGTCAGATATGGTGCTCTAGCTTCTGTTTGACACCTGTCTGAAACTTCTGATTCGCGATGGTGGTGGAATGATTTCAGTATGTCTAGGCTACGAGAATCTATGTCGAAGTGTTGAATTTATTTGTGAAAGTTTAGTCAAGTGCTATTATCTGCGCAATTGACATTACAATCAAGCTAATAAAGAATTACCAATCAAGAGTGTCATTGATGTTGGACAGCTGCTGCTTGGCATATTATCGGTGCAGGAAACCATCATAATCTTTCCTGTGGAGGTTAAGGTCGATAGAGTGCTCGCAATCTTCTTGATATACGATTTGAGAATTATCCACATCAAAAGCAGGTGGTTTGGAAAATCTGAGTAAAACTGTGGGCAGAGAGGGGTCTGAGTCCAATTTTATCTCATTGATTTGAGGCTTTTGTTTGGGAAATTATGGTTGCATTTCCAGTCATTGGTGAGGAAGATTTTAGTCCCGATAAACCATGATCATTGTCTCCGTCTCCTTATACTACAGCATGGGTAAATTATTTTGTTCTTTGGCTCCTATCGTTATTATTTTATCTCCTCTTTTACGAAATTAATTTTTTATTATTTTTTTTATATCTTACTCAACTGCTTATTTGACTTCGAGGAATAAGCAAGCACTAATTGATGTTTGTGTTATGGTTGAGAAACTTAAATTCTATGCTTACATCTCTCTCCCTTATTGTTGTGTGGTGGCAAGTCAAGCTCTCATCACTCACTCACTCACACACACACACACACACACACACACACACACACACACACACACACACACACACACACACACACACACACACACACACACACAAGTTTATATAGACCTTGTTATTAAACATTTTGGGTCATCTCAACATTGAATAGGTCACAATAGGGCCATATTCTCACAATTCTCATTTGCTCACATGGTAAAGAATAAAAACATATCATTAGGGTCAAACATGTTTGAGCTGATTTTGGTTCATTTCTCTGTTCTGGTGACCCTTACCAGTCCTTTCTGTATTATAGTGGCTTAAAACGCCAAATATTACAGATAATTAAAATCATAACACAGCCAACGACATACTGCACTCCTGCAGCTGTCRAGAGCAATAATAATCCTACAAACATCAACAACACACCTATAAAATAAGATGAATTTACAAAGCTGCCCAATAAACTTAAWCAGTATAACATACATCAAGAAGCCATTCAAKWATACTTTTAAAACCTAAAARAATTCAAATAAGGTATACCTCAAAACAKAAGTATGAAACAAACTATAAGAAAAAGGCATATCAAGGGATCAAACAACGCATACAACAAAACAGTACGTGTAGAGAGTAAAGGGGATGAAATGGCATAGACTCTAATACAAGTACATAGGATTTTGTCCAACAAATATTTACGTCGAAGTACAAAAATAGCGATCTCCTCACTATTTAATGTATATACACTGCACACCCATAACGAACCACAACAATCAGCATTCAAAAATAACAATAATTAATACAATACAAGATTATGATGAAAAAATTATGTTTAGACACTTTAAGATGGTTCCTAAGCTATCTAGACAGCCTACCATCTTCTGACAGTTATGACTTTTCAACAAAATCAAATCCTGCTATGACCTAACATTTAATTTCAAATAACAGAGTCTTCTTATCCACCCCGTATTGGTATGCTATTATTTAGCGCCTATACGACAAGCATTGCCTATACACTAACCATTCAAACGGCAATACAAGCTTACCATCGCTAACGACGCAGTTCTCTCAACACTCAATTACTATTTCGTCATTGTACCACCTTTTGCTTYTCGAGTTGTCGACATTATCTTCGCATCGATGTCCATTTTCGAATTAGTYCAACAACGAACATTTCAGATAGTGCCATAGACCAGTGTCTATATTAGTTGTTCTATTCTAACCGGTGGTCCCTTGTTAGGTACCKCTGTGCTCCAATGGTTTTGCGATGTGAATGTGTTGTATCAAATTTACAAATGATGTGGTTACTGTCCTCTTACATTCTCATCGCCTTCATAAATACCCAATTCCTCTTCAAATGATAGTTGTGCCTACTACCAGACTTGGATGTTACATGTCTATCTGGTTTCCTTTGCGACACTGCCATAAATCAATCATAACTTAATCGCTTGGTTTCTGAGCGACCTATTAATTGTAACTATTCAATGCTATTACATGTCTCTTCTTCCCTACCTCTCATTCTATCCACTTCTAACATGATTAGTTATCTTCATAAGCACTTTGCTGCATTATTGAGGTGTTGGGATGCACGGTTCTGCTTGCACGTCTTTGTAACAATGATTCTCTACTATAACATTACCCATGTCATAGTTCTCTCCCTTCGCGATTTTATTTACACCCGCTATTTTTTACACTACTTTATTGCAACTCCACAGAAATGCAACCCCAACCTACAACATACACAGATAGATTAATTACACACTGAGCAGGGACCCGTCCAAGCATGCTTGCTCCATCTAATCAATGACCATAAACCTACATAGAATAAAGCTTAATTATGACACCTAGCACGTTTTAATTGATTAACGCAACGTTTCACAATTTATATTAGGTTCTCTGGTGCATAAAAAACCTACTTCTAGTAATTAATTAGACGCTTCTAATGTTCTACAAAATGAGTATGTGATTCAATAACCGTATGAATGATGGCAATGAGACCAGAGTAAGGCTGTACATGCGGCGAATTGGGTTACAATTCTGATTCTTCCATAGTCCCTAAACCACGACTTGTTACTGGATCGGACGGGTTTTTTTCTCGGCCATAATTGACCACGATCGGGTGTCCGGATACCTTATAGCACGGTGCACTCCTTCTCGACAACACTACCCACGCATCACAGTGCTTCGGCTCAAGCCCACGCAAAGCCACTCGAATTATACCAAGCGCGCCCCGCTATACGCGAGCACGGCCCACCGTCCTACAGGGTAAGATATTAATTTCGTTATTTGATTACTTTA
>SNQN01004393.1:15657-52245 GCA_008642245.1 Bassia scoparia
AAGAGCTTAGGAAGAAGAAAGAAAATTTGGTATATTTGTTCACGAGCAACAAAGCTTATTTTGATTTGGCTTACAGCATGAAATAAGCTGGCAAAATATGAGCCTTGTTTTGCTATAACCTTTGGTAGTTAAAAGATAGGCATATATAAAAAAGACCTTTACCTGGTTTGCTAAGTTTTCAACTATTTACTGAAATTTTTTCTTGCAATGCACTGGCTTTGCCAAAGTTTTCAACTTTTTACTGAAGTTATTTTTTTCTTGCTTGCCTCTTTAAATTTTCGGTACTTCAGTGTTCTAACCAAGAAGAGTTGAAAACTAACTCTCTTGGATTGGAATCAGGTTCATGAATTTAAAGTTAATTTTCTAGGCTATAATCATCAATTCATCACAACATTTTCACAAAAGCTAGTGAAGTCTAAACCAGTGATTTTCATTAACATCAAAATCCTCGGTCAGACAAGAAGATTTGATGAGTGCCTTGTACCCTATCTTAACTCTCCAACTACTTATTCAGAGTTTTACCCTGACTATCTGGAAAGTATATTTTGTATGTGCACTTTTTAAACAATGTAAACTGTATAGAATTCATGCCAGACCAAGAGCGTGATATATTTCGAGTAAGTATAAAACAATAACATTGATTGACCAACGAGGTCAATAATTTCTGAAAATGGAATGAATTGTGGTCTCCACCACATAAAAGTGTAAGGAAAAAGTGAAAAAGGAAAAGATGTGGGTCAAATTTTCGTGCATTTTGTTGGGCATCTATGTAAAATTAAATGACATCTACGTAAAATAAAGGGCATCTGTGTAAAATTAAATGACATCTATATTGTTTTTATGTGTATCAGTTACGTGATTGGGCTACTAAGTCAATCACTGTTATCAATTTATCATTACTCATATATTTCAAAGAGTGATGTGCTGTCACTTGTAAACTTTATTCTTTGGTAAATATTTTATCATACCATATGCTGCGACAAGGCACTGAAGCACATTATTATGAGTAATCCCCACTCTTTGGGTTTTGTGTTTTTGATATAGTTTTTTTTATTAGAGTTTGTGTTTTTGATTTTTGATTTTTTATTTAGATTAACTTGCGCATGTAGCACTTTTAATTCATCAAAAAAWTCCTGATATTTTTTTTGGCTTTGTGTTTTTGATATGAAATTTCTGATAGGAGTTTGTGTTTCTAATTTTAGATTTTTTATTTAGATCAATTTGCACATGTAGCACTTTTTACTCATCAAAAAATTTCCTGGTTTTTTTGGGGTTGATGTTTCTGTTACTGAAATTCTGATTAGAGTTTTTGTTTCTTATTTAATATTTGCCACTATACATTACAAGTCACAAGTTTCATTGCAATAAGCCAAAGTCTGCAAAGTGATAATCAATTCCAACAACAAAGGGACTACAATTTGTCAAACTAATTATTTGGTTTGCTGGGACTGCAATTGTTTATGTTTTAAGCTAACAAATTAATAGAGATGATGAAGAGTGAATTGGAAGTTACAATAGTGTTTTATATTATTTTATATAGCAGATTAGTTATCGCCAGAATATTGTTATTCAGATTTAGTTTATTTATGTCTATGAATGCTACAAATCGAATCCATTTATTAATGCTACTCAATAACAAATCATACACACAAATCACAATAAGTTAAGTACTCGTACAATCATTATTAAGGTAATTTCAAAATCTGAACAAAAAGAACAATAATTTTAAGTACTCCGTAAAAATTCAATAATCTATGTTATGTATGTCTTTTTTAGAAGTATAATAGTTTATTATGTTCTATGAATATAGTGATTATAATCAAAATACCGTTGTATCACATATAAAAGGCTTAAGAAAAATCTTAAAAGATAAAAAAAGATAAAGAGTGAAATTAAACATTGATGTTTGAATGCTTGACACTGATTTTTTTTGTAGAGCTTCGAATTAATATGTCTTTATCGACATGAAAGGAAAGGAGCGTGAGGGATGTACAATAGATCTTGATCCATAACCGCATACTTCCGGAATGATGTTTCGTCTGATGGGGTGAGTGAGTCGTTACAGTCGTCAGCAACACCCCGAGCTCGATTCGCTAGGACAAAATAAGATGTCTGTGTGCGTAAGTGTAGAAACTGGAAATTCTTTGATAAGAAAACCGTAATAAGTACATGTCAGAAGGATTCATTGAGAACTACATGATGTGTCTGTCACGTGAAAAGGGCGATACCTCGTCTCCGCTGACTTTTTTTTTTTTTTTTTCTTCCGATCCTTACTCGGGAAATGGTTGTCGATGCTTTTGGGACTTGGACCAATTCTTTTCCGTGAGGAAAGACAAGTGTGTCGGCCGAAGAAGAACCAAATGCGGAAGCCAGAGTTCTTCGAGATCTCAAGAGCGTTGAGCAACCGTTGTTATGATGGGAACTAGCATCTCGGTGTTGGGATGGCTTTCCAGAAGACAATTTGAAGTCCTGCAGTACCAACTTGCCACATAGGTGCGTAGAGGTTTTTGGGTCATTATTGAGTGTGGCGCTCCCTAAACACCCAAAAAACTAAGTGTAACACCGACTACGGCACCAAAGAAGGTACTCATGGGGTTAGAGCTTCTCACGAGAAGATACAAGCATCCCTAATTGGAATGTATGTTGTATTGGTAAGGACGAGCCGAGCTGATAAGTTTCGTCACTGCGGGTCGATATCAGGAAACAGAATACTTCGAATGACACCTGGTGCCACGCCAAGCTTCTGGTTGTATTCCAATAACACCACGATGCAAAGGATGTTGCACCAAAATTGCTGAGTCAGATGACATATGCATTTGAACATAGAGAGTTGAAGGGAACTGGCTCATCCGTGACTGCGGAAGCTTGGAAGCACTTCCGACATCGAGCTTTAAGGACTTATGCATCTAAGCCTGAAAATGTAGAGCTGGTTGTGCACCGAGGTTTTCCGTTTGAGAAATCTGTGAAAGCCAGTACTCTTGTTCGGCCTGTTCTCAACACACCTACCAACTGGTCGCCACATGTGCATGAAAAAAACCTTTCCATTTTCTCTTCCCTTCTGCTTATTCGCGGCCAAAAAATCCAAAGAATAACTGGAATGTCTACTAGCAACCCTTTGAATGATGAGCTGTAAGCAGTGTGGTCCGTTGGTCCTTGACTTATGCATCTAAAGAAGCAATAATTCAATCTCGCGCAGCGTGTTGTGGACTATCAGGATTTCCCAGCAAATGGAGAGTTTTTGTCTAGGTTGAGAAGCCCGTATGCTTAAGGGCGGTGTCCAATGTGCATGGAGAAAAGAAGTAGCCTTGCTGACACATGGTGGCAAGTTATCATGGTTTGATTGCCATCGTCAATTTTATTTCCGACGCATCCCACTTCGGAAGAAATAAGACAGCTTTTTGGTAAGAACAGAGTATGAAAAATGATTCAGCTGCCTCGTATCATGGTCAGGTAAGACTTGGGAGATATGATAAGACTTACCAAGAGTAACTGATGGTCCACTCTTGAAGCATGAAGAAGAAAAAATTGAGTGGGAATATAGCAATCTTGTTCTAGGGACGTTACCGTATTGAGGAAGTTGCTAATTTCGGCCAACTTAGACGTCTTGCAATTGAGAAGACACTCCTTCGAGCAGCTCCAATCAAACCGTCCTGTCATGACGTGAAAGACAGAACGTCTGACACTGTAGTGGCGAGAAAGACATGTAAATGTTTTGTAGGCGCCGAGAGTATTAAGCTCATTGAGGATGTAGAGGTAATGAAGTTGATGCCTAAGGCACCTTTCGCACTTGACAAGGAGCAGAAGAGTTATGTATAGTTCGAGAATTGAGGTTTCCTGACGGTATGCTTCGAACTTGGCTCGTGTGTTGATAAAAAAAATAGTGTCTCATGGATGAAGAGTCACGCTTGTCATGTATTATGGAGCGGTTGTTTGCCTGTTGCTAGAGTTACCCCCTCATTATTTGGAAGGAATAACCGAAATTTAGCCAATATCTTCACGTGACTTGTGGCTCCCGCTATCACGTTGAGTGAGATAGGGCGCCACAGCACAACATGGAATCTTGAATTGCAAGTATAGAAAAAATTCCGCCGCATTTTTTAACTCATGGAGCACTTGCCGGTAACACTTGCCACATGAAGCAATGTAAGGGGTGTCCATTTATACAGATGGAATCCATTTTCGACTGTGAGTGTTGTTTTCATTTATAATCCGTTAATTATTCTATTAAGTTATTATTTACCTCCCATGTGGTCCTTTACTCACTGGTTCTTTTACCGCACAGGTCCTTAACACTTGAACGTTAAAATGGAGAGAGACAGGCAAGGGTTGAAGGTTCTATATTGCAATGCATACCTGGCTAGGAGAAATCCAATTCTCTCAGCATTTATTCAGTCAGGTTGATACAAAATCGATGGGACTTAGTAGAAAATGCATACCCTGATGTTTTGGAAAAGTCGACATGGTGTCAATGTCCCTGAATTGTTTAGGGAGATGTGGTCGGACCAGGTAGAAGTGGTAGTAAATACGTTAAGTGATCAGAGAGGTGATACGAACGACCATTATTGTACATTCCTTCGCTAATTGTGGGCATACTAAGTGACTATTGAAAGGTATTTCTTTAATTTAACATTATCTAGATTACAAAAGCGATTGCATGCCGACTAGCTGCTCTAACATACAACTGCACACTATAAATAAGGCAATTGAGGATTCACCAATAGTTGCGGTCAAATCCCACAAAGCAGGATGACGTTTGGATCCAATGCCAATCCCAATACCCAACATGGTAAAGACACAATGAGTCCCAATCTCTACATCCCCACTTTTTTAATTAATGCCTTATTTACTACTACACACTCAACCAAATCTAGGTGCTTCAGATACAGTCTGGTTGATGACTCACACACGAGCTCCTCAGGGGCCCTCTAAACAAGGACAACTGTGTAATCAATTTTCGTCAATGGATACAATTTCCACACGCAAAGCATAGTAGGAACAAGTCAACTATGATCCTACGAGTGTGTGTGTTGAGAGTCAAGGAGGCGATTGACTACTTCGTCATACTTTTGAAGATGGATACAATTGTCTTACCACGGATGTGACGTTGAATACAACACGGATATTATTCCAATTGCAATTGTATGTGTGTTACAAGGCATGAATGTTCACGGAGAGAATATCTAGACTTGTAAAGTCAATCACACTAGGAACCTGCACGTGTATGAGCCCTTGTCTGTGTCATATACAATGCCAGTCAGGTGATTAGCACCTTTCCTAGCCCTTAAGAGGGGTTACAAAAAGTGCAGTGGTCGTGTGTCAAGACAAAGGCTTAGATCAAGGATGACACCGATGAGTCAGTATCGTTCTGCAAGAAGAAAGATCACTTGTCCTGTGGTAATGTCTCCGGACGAGATACAGACGACCAGGTTCATCGAGGGTGGGATGACGAGATGAGGTCATCTGAGTTCGAGATGAAGACGACGATTGACAGTGTGAGAGCTTAGCAGTAATGGAGTGAAAGACTGGTTTGATGATGACTATTGGGATGTTGATACTCAGTTTGCATTAGGATTTAATGTAAATTTAATTTATTTGTAGCAACTTATTGTCATTTGAAACAAAAACAAGTTATTTGTATATGTTATTAAATTTAAGTTTTATTGAGTTCCCCTCTAACTGTTAAATATGTTAACTTAATGAGTATATTTCTGTATATGGCTTATTTCATTATTGTTTAGATAAATTTTGGATTTGTTGTATTTTTCCTTATATTACTAACCGTCCGAAATAATTTAATCAGAATTTTTAGAACAGGCCCCCAAACGTGTTATCTTTGAAGGCACGACAGTCGTGCCATACGTCGCAGACTGCACGACAGCATTTCTAGCCCATTCATCTACTCCTGCGATGGATCAAACCTCAGCCTCTATTCGACGATGCACCTTCTGAGTCAACGTCAACGATGCGTCCTAACTGGGTCTATGTGTCATTGCCCTGGAAGAACTTAGTCGTAGTAGATATGACTAGGAGACGGACGTAGTTTCATCTACCTTTCTTCTCACTTTCGTCAGTGGGAGACGGTGGTAAGTTCTAACTTGCTTGGGCTCCCATTCCGCCTCAATTTGGGGCTCCATCTTTCGGCCTCATTTCCGTCGCCTTTCTCGCAGGTCGCTCCTCTTATCTCAGTCCGTTACTACTGTGACTCAGTCGGCTTGTACTATCTTGGACTTCAGCCGGCTTCGACTCTGTATCAGCCAAGCTCTACCTCCAGCCGGCTCTACTCTCTCTTACTCAGACGGCTTCATCTCCCTCTTACTCAGGTAGTTCTACTCCTTCTACCTCACGCCGCTGCCTTCTACCTCATACTCAACCTGCTTCTAACTCCTGCACTTACCCACTCCTCCTACTGCTACTACGGCGATGCTTCTACTTCCACCACCTCTTTCTTCGAGAATTGACCGAGTAGCCCATTGATGAGGTTAAAGTTATTTAGTTTTTTTAGTGTTTGAGTTTTTTAAATTAAGTTGTACTTATCTATTTTTAATTTGTTGTTTTGTGTGCAAGGTTTGGAAACCAAGTTTTCGTTCCATAAAGGCCACAATCAACCTACTTTGAGAGCCTGTGAGAACTACACGAGCGATGACGCCACGAAAGATCATTGGTGGAACATATGGAAGGTGAGGATGACAATTTAGCCTTTCAGTAAAAAAAAGGTTGTTTTTTAGGTAATATAATCTTCTAAAGTAACATATTTCATTGTCTTTGCCTAATGCAGAAATTGACCAATGGAGGCCGAGTTGGAGGCACAGTCAGGAGGGCATATGAAGTAAAGGCCGCAATTAGTCTTAAAACAATTTTACAAATTAGTGCAGAAGACTGACGCGCCCGCATGGCTTGGAGATGACTTGCTTCAAAAAAATGAAACACAAGGTCAAGATCCAAAGGTTAAGAAGAAGCGGCCAATGCCAAGCAAACAGGAGATGCGGCAACGGCGTAGTGCCCGCCCCTCCATCTCACTGCCAGGGTTCCGTCTCAACTATCATCGAGCTCAACAGTGGTAAGTTTACCTTTCATTTAATTATTGTAAATACTCATTCGTTTCAATTTTATTGTTCACCAAACATATGTAACAATTTGTTGTTTTTTTTAAAGGAAAAGAAAAAAGAAAGCCAACTGCTTCAGAACTATTCCTGGACACTCACTTCAAGAAGTGTCTGGGGAAGGAACCGCAAGCGTTAGCACCCAGGCAAAAGAAGTCATGGTAACGCTTTCTTCATTTTTTACTTTGTATTTGATTTTTAAGGCGGAATTCCGGCTTATAACCGATGAGATATGAATAGGATTGCTTTTGATATGAGTGCAGAATTCCGGCTTATAAGCCGATGAGTACGAATAGGATTTTTTGATATGATTTGCATTTGATTTGCTTATATATGAGTTGTTGAATTTAGGCTCGAAAACCCCAAAAATGGCCAAAAATGGTCCTTTCACGCCCCAAATTGACCTTGTCGTGTCTAGACGTGTGTAACCAACACTTAGAAACTTAAGTGATAATTTAACATGATTGAGCTTTAAAAACTAGCAATAGGTTGCGTTTGTTGAATTTAGGCTCGAAAACCCAAAAAATGGCCAAAATGGCCTCTCACGCCCAAATTGACCTTGTCGTGTCTAGACGTGTTGTAACAACACTTAGAAAGCTTAAGTGAATAATATAAGACATCATTGGGCTTTAAAAACTAGCAATAGGTTGCGTTTGTTTGAATTTAGGCTTGAAAACCCGAATAATGGCCAAAAATGGCCCTTTCACGCCCAAATTGACCTTGTCGTGTCTAGACGTGTGTAACCAACACTTAGAAAGCTTAAGTGAATAATTTAAGACATGATTCGGCTTTAAAAACTAGCAATAGTTGCGTTTGTTGAATTTAGGCTCGAAAACCCTAAAAACGCCTTTCACGGCCCAAATATATTGTCGTGTCTAGATGTGTTGAACCAACACTTAGAAAGCTTAAGTGAATAATTTAAGACATGATTGGGCTTTAAAACTAGCGATAGTGTGTTTTGTTGAATTAGGCTCGAAAACCCCAAAAATGGCCAAAAACGGCACTTTCACGGCCAAATTGACCTGTCGTATCTAGACGTGTGAACCAACACTTAGAAAGCTTAAGTGAATAATTTCAGACATGATTGAGGTTTAAAAACTAGCAATAGGTTGCGTGTTGGAATTTAGGCTCGAAAACCCAATAATGGCCAAAAATGGCCCTTTCACGCCCCAAATTGACCTTGTCGTGTCTAGACGTGTGTAACCAACACTTAGAAAGCTTAAGTGAATAATTTAAGACATGATTGGGCTTTAAAAACTACAATAGGATGCGCTTGTTGAATTTAGGCTCGAAAACCCAAAAATGGCCAAATATGGCCCTTTCAACGGCCCAAATTGACCTTGTCGTGTCTAACGTGTGTAACCAACACTTAGAAAGCTTAAGTGAATAATTTAAGACATGATTGGGCTTTAAAAACTAGCAATAGGTTGCGTTTGTTGAATTAGGCTCGAAAACCCCAAAAATGGCCAAAAATGGCCCTTTCACGGCCCAAATTGACCTTGTCGTGTCTAGACCTGTAACCAACACTTAGAAAGCTTAAGTGAATAACTTAAGAAATGATTGAGCTTTAAAAATAGCAATAGGTTGCGTTTGTTCAATTTAGGCTCGAAAACCCCAAAAATGGCCCTTTCACAGCCAAATTTACCTTGTCGTGTCTAGACGTATTAACCAACACTTAGAAGCTTAAGTGAATAATTTAAGACATGATTGAGTTTTAAAACTATCAATAGGTTGCGTTTGTTGAATCTAGGCTCGAAAACCCAAAAATGGCCAGAAAATTGCATGTCATGAATGTCATTTTTTTCATTTCAATATTTCCAACTAACTCCATAATTTGTAGGAAAAGTTCTATCAGAACCTTTCTGAGTCCCAGGCTAGTGGTCACCGTCGAATCCCAATGAAATTTCTTTGATACAGTTGGTGTTATCGAAGGGGGAGGTCTTGGGTTCGGCAGACAGAGAGCTCTCTCTATTATGAGAAAAGGTCGCGTCGACACAGCGATTCAGACGATTCAGGCTATTCTCCATCGGTTTTCGCTAAGATTGCACAAATGTCTGAAGAACTTGAGCGAACAAGGCAGTTGGAGAGAGAGGCGAAAGACCACGAGCAAGATGAGGAGATTTAGCGGATGAAGGCGCAGATGGATGCTTCATGAGGCAGTTCGGCGTACGGCCTCCTGGTCCAGGACGCTTTCCCGACGACCACACAAGACGGTTCTGGCGCTTCTGGAGCCTTTGTAGCGTAGTGGTTCTTATTTAGATTTGATTTGGATTTAGATTTATTCCATCGTACGTTATTTATTACATTTTCACTAGAGAATTTAGAAATATATGCGTTAACCATTCGTGTACTACGACTTTATGTTATTATTAAATTTTATTTTTTCATATTTATTTTGTTTTCCGTTAATATTAATTTTTTTTATATTACATTAACGCAAAAGAATAGGTTTAACATCCACGAATTTAAAAAAAAAAAGCAAAAAAGCACATTTAGCGACCGCAAATCGGTCGCTTAATCATGCATTTTTAAGAGGTTAATTGCATTTAGCGACCGATTAGTCGGTCGCTAAAATTGCTTTTTTTGGAGGGAAAGTGAAATTAGAGACCGAAAGTCGGTCGCTAAAAGCAATTTTTTTGGAGGGGAAATGAAATTAGAGATCGAAAGTCGGTCGCTAAAAGCATTTTTTTGGAGGGAAAATGAATTTAGAGACCGAAAGTCGGTCGCTAAAAGCATTTTTTTTGGAGGGAAAATGAATTTAGAGATCAAATGTCGGTCGCTAATTAGAGACCGATCTGTGTCAGTCGCTAATTAGCGACCGAAGTTCGGTCGCTAATTCCATTTTTCCTCCAAAAATTGGAGGGTTCTTGAGACTCTTGGTCGGTCGCTAAAAATTTTAGCGACCGAACTTCGGTCGCTAATTTTTTTTTGCGACTAAAAATTAGCGACCGACGTCAGCGACCGAAAATCGGTCGCTAATTGGTGTTAGCGACCGAAAATCGGTCGCTAATTGGGGTTAGCGACCGAAAATCGGTCGCTAATTGGGGTTAGCGACCGAAAATCGGTCGCTAATTGGGGTTAGCGACCGAAAATCGGTCGCTAATGGCGGTCGCCCGAGCGTGTTTTTCTTGTTGTGACTTTATCCATATGCTTTCTCTAGACTATATTCAAAGGCGCTTGTAGGGGCGACATGCAAGAAGTGCCCACAAGGCAAGACATCTGGCATAGGAAAATACATGCAAAAGCGTTGGGACCTAACAACCTCTCCCACTTAAGTTGTCGACGACCTCGTCAACTTATAAACATTACAGAAAGAAAAGGAAAAATCTCCTATCCTAAATCTGGTTTCTTTTTGCGCGCAGTATGTCTTTAGGCTGAATCTGTTTCTAGTGTCTTCTTTCTTCTACAGGCTTTTGCGCTTTTGGTGAGCGTTATTTAGTCTTCTTCTTCTTCTGCGGGCCGGGCGAGCTGCTTTGTCGTTGCCGCGAGTTTAATTTTGGCCCTTTTATGATCTATGAGGTTCATGGATCTTCTTTTGCTTGGGCTTCATCATTAGTATGGCGGAGAGATGCCGCTTTTCTGATATGTTTTCATTTTAAGCAACTGTTGCTGGAACACGGTAAGATAAGCCATCTGTGATTAGCTCATCCCTACAAGGTGTCAAAGTTGTTTTGTTGCTTTTTAGGAAGTCCATTTCGAGGACCAAGTGAAAGTCGTCCATGTCGGTGACGATGATGTCTATCTTTCCCTTCTACCCTCCTACCATCGCGGGCACTTGTTTGGCAATGCCCTTTGTTTGTTTTTCTTTGGCATTAAAGGTCTTCAAGAGTCCACCATCTTTGTTGATGGTTAATCCAAGTCATTTAGCTTTGGAGGTGTCCATGAAGTTGTGGGACGCGCCTGTGTCCACTACAATGCACACCTTTCTGCCACTAAAGGTAACGTCAGCGAATATCAGCCTGATGGTGTCTTCATCTTCTTTTTTCTTCTCTTTACCTATTGCATACATCATGTACAAACCTCCACATCAAGCAGGCTAAGCTTCAGTTTCTTCTTCATTTTTGTCCTCCTTGTCGAACCCATCTTTTAGAGTCAAGGCGTCATATCTTTGTTGAAGTTTCTCAATCTTTCCTTTGTGTTTGCATTCGCAACGTTTGTGTGGGCCTCTATAAACCAGGCAGCTCAACTTACTTTCAAGATGACCTTGTTTTACTTTGATTGAATGGCGATCCCTATGTAGTCCATGATGACCTTGGTTTCCTCAGTGTGGGTTGGGGAGATCTTGATCTTTTGTAGTCACCGCTACCATTCCTTCTACCTATTGAGTTTGAGGACACACGCGAGCCGCTCGTAGCACTCTTCGAAGAACCTAGAGTAAGGCTTAAGGATCATGATGAGGAGTCCTTATTCTTTGAGTTTTTCTCCTTTCAAATGGAATAATCAAGAGTCTCTCCACTTCACTCTCAGTAGGCGAGAGGGTGGTGAGCTTCTTCCTCATTAGTTCTCTTCGGGACCATTCTTTTAACCCGTAGATGAACTTGAATAGTTGGTCCTACTCAGACATGTCTTGAATATCGAGCATGCATATGAAGAACTCACGCACATTGTAAATGTGAATATAGTTGGTGGGGAACCAGCTGTAATTCAGCATGTTGTTTCTTTAGACAAGTTATTACTCATATGTGTTATCTATTGATTTAACTTGTCTATATGCATTGAATAGTTGGATGTGTAAAATTCCATATACTGGTGGGGAATCGGTAGAAACTATTCCCTCGACTGCTATGCTAAAAAAATAGTCACATACTCGTTATTGTGCATTAACCTTGTTACATGTGCAGTAGTTGAGTTGATTCCAAGACTTGGAGCATGGAGGCCTTTTCGAAGATATTCAAAGAAAGATGCATTGTTCATAATTGAAGTATTCAAGGAAGATTCAAGTATAGAAGATCACATTAAAAGAAGATTTATACTTTATTATTTATCTAGGTTTTTCATGTAATGTGCTCCATAGTATGACTTGTATGTTTGGTTAATATAAGTGCTCAGATCATAAATGTGCTGAGTTATGTTGTGAATTCTGGTAAAAATTTTGGAATAGAATTCATAACATACTCAAAGTAGGGAACCAAGTTAAGGGACAAACTTCACAACGTGGAATATCTTAGCTGCTTGGTTTGAAAAAGATTTCGTAAAATATTTCTTCAAGATCTGTTTTCTAAAATATTCTAAGCAGCTGGATAATTAAGTGAATATATTTTGGATGCCATAATACTAAGAATATTTATCTTATTCGATTTTATTTCTATGATAAAACCGAATGAAATATATACTTTCCATAAATCACATAATTGCTTGTAGATCAAGTCTGTGTGATTTAAGGAAACTAGGGTTATATATCCAAAGCCTTTATTATATATTCACTTACTCGTCCATATTCCACATCTCTTTCACGTATAAATTTAAATTCGAGCATTATTTTGAGAGAAAACACTTAAGCTTAAAAACCCTACATCGAGTCATATACAAGAGCACCTTAGAGCGTAATCTTGTGAGTTCAAACACAAAGGACTTACAAGTGTAAGTCGAGTGCACATTCGGAATAGAGTGTGGGGTGTACTGGTTTCCGGAGTAGGAAAATAGTAGGGAGTGATGTTCTTTATTATTCGAAGTAGATTAATAAAAGAAAATAGGGTAGGAGGACGTAGGCCATAATTGGTTGAACCTCGTTAATTCTTGTGTTTTCTTTATTGCTTTACTTATATCCCGCTGCTTACAGAAACCAGCCCAACTGGTTCTTTATAAAATCGACAATAAGGAAAAATTAACCACGAGTATTAATCACTCAATTCACCCCCCCTCTTGAGTGCTCTACAACCTTCATGACCAATGGCGGTTAGTAAAATTTTATCAGCCGTTCTAAATGAAATTACTGACCGTTTCTAAGACACTAAAAAAAAGTTAAATATATCGTAACAGAAAAATCCGTTGCTAATTTAAATTAGCAACGGATTTGATCCATTACTAAACGTTTTGTCATTGATTTACTTTAACAACGGATTTACAAAATTCATCTCTGAATTTAGAGACGGATATAAAACCATCTTTAAATTCTTTCCTGATTTTAACAACAGCTTATAGAATCCGTTGCTGATTTTATATAAGCAACGGATTTTGAAATCCATTGCAGATTTAAGCAACGGATTTTGAAATCTGTTGCTGATATTAGCAACAGATTTTGAAATTTGTTGCTAATATGAGCAACAAAATTTTATAATTCGTTGCTGATTTTGGCAACAAAGTTTAGTGTCTGTTGCTGATATTAGCAATGGATTTAAAAAACTGTTGCTGATTTAAGTTGAAAAATTGTTTACAGTGACTTCTTGACGGATTTGTAAATTCCATTACTATTTTCAAGTTATTTATGATTAATTTAATCGCTTATTCCATTAATTTATTTTACATAATTTAATTATAATTCAATTGATATGTAATACAAAACAATGAGGTTAAAGTAATTAGCTCAATAATTATAAAATGATAATGACATAATATCCAATCATTTGTACAAAATGCTAAAGTTCAAATGAATTATAGAGAAGCTCATAGCAACATACAGAAGTGAACTTCTTCGGTTATGTTAGATATATATACATAATATCCTAAGACAAATACAATAAAAATATGTACATATAAAGATGTGCTTGGCGTTGCTTTATTGTTTCTAATTCTTTCTTTAGTTTTTCCTTTTCCAATTCAAGTTCAACAACTTGAGACTTCAAGGCTTCTTCAAGCTTATGACGTAATCACATTGTAAGTTCTTACCACCTCTTTCCTCAAGTGTTGGCCTTTCATAATATGAACTAGTTGTTGCACCTAGTCTAAATATTCGTCCCTTTTCATTATTCCACCCTCCAACGACCTAATAAAATAAATGATCTTTGGTCTTCTGACTTTTTTGGTTAGAATTTTGGTTACAATATTTCATATCCATGTAATCTTTGTTGAGATGTATCTAGGCATGCAACAGGCAACTACACTACTACAGTGACTATAAGAGACTGAATGTAGGAATTGAAAAGGGATAATTGATCTGAGAAATTCATTCCTACTAAAAAGCACTGCATGGCTGCCATGATCATATATGCATCGAATGACTCTAATGACCGAAAACCATATCAATCGTCTCTAAGTAATTAGGCATAGGGTAGTCAATTAGAAAGCCTAAGCCAACACTAAATCATTTCCTTTGTGTTGGTACAATAATTGGTACTGCTGATGTGACAATTGCCAATGGGCCGGTGTTGGTGGTGATGAACCAGATGTGCAATCCAAGTACCTACAAAACCCAAAGTGAACTACCCTGGGGCAACCCAGGAACAACCCCTTCGATGGAGGTGTTATAGTTTATACCAGATGGTGGGCAATTTAGAGAAAGAAAGTAGGTAGTGAGTATTTTTGTGTACTTACCAGGCCTTGGTGGCCTTAGGCTGCCTTATATACTACTGCATGGGCAGGTGGCATTAGACTCTTTAATGACAAGTATCGCATGTTTGGCCATGGCAGGTTTCTAACTCGTGGCACACCCTTTGACCAGGCGGTCAACTGTTTTGACTCCTTTTGGGCCTCCATTCACTTGCTCCAGTTGGCCCAATGGGTTTTATTATATAGGTCTTGGTTATATTAGGCCTGGTTGACTAATATATACCAACAACTAGCCCCCCCCCCCCCAGACCTGGTTATATCCGGAGATTTTACCGGGTTACCAGGGCACCAGGGTCTGCCCCTAGTATCGTAGAGGTTTCTCCCAAGGCCATATAATTACCCTGGTAACCAGGTATGCCTCAAATAGCGAACAGTTATTGACTTTGGCAGTTATTTCCTCATTTACTACCATGTAATGATTACTGCCCCACTAACTTTAGTAGTTATTATCGTGGTTGGCTTATTAAAGGCGGTTGCTTCTCTTATATTTATGGCGGGTTACTTCACAACTCACTTTTGCAATTTAAAACTTCAAAAACTTCAAAGCTTGAGACAGAGATAACAAGATAAAATCAACACTTCACCATCCAACTTCCCATTTTCTGTCTTCAAAATTGAAGAATTCTGAATTCCAATTTCGATTATCAGCTTGGTAATTGCAATTTTGTTTGTGACAAGAAGAGTTTGGAGAATTAGAAGCCTGCCCTAAGACGAGAACCAGTGCTTGTGTTCTTTAATTAGACAGGTAACTTCTTTATTCTTGCTTAAATTTAACTTTGCATGCTAACTATTTGTAGTGGCTTTTGTGAATTTGGCTTGAATGGTTTGTGATTTTCTTTGTTTTCCTTTCCTTTTCTTTTGCTTGTGGTTGACTTGTGTAGAATGTCAGAGGAGTTTAGCGATTCTCAAAATAGGTCCTAGAACTCTCCAATAATGACTGATGATGAATTAAGTATATCCTTTAGGAGCATAACCTCTAGGTCGAGTGTTTCTGATCCTTCACCTGCCAGACCTAGTAGTAGTATTCCTTCTTTTTCTAGAGCGGCAGATACAGCTGGGGATGCTGGTACAGCCCTTAGACTGTAGGAGGAAGAAATCCAATGGGCCGTTTCTAGTGGTCTGAAGGAAGAAATGGATAGATGTATGGCCTTGATTACTCAGGAGGATGAACAGGCTGGTCCTTCTATGGATAGATGGTCCAGGGCTAGGGCCAAAGCTCCCAGAGATGAGAGGGGAAACTTCAGGAATACCAGATTCTTGGACTATAACAACCACCACTGGACATTAGTTAGGTGGGCTAATTTGAAGGAGAATGATGGTCCTGCCCACACTGCTCTAGACAGTGAGTTCCTCCAGAAGGCCTATGACAAGAGATATGACATAAGGGCTGGTGAGTTGTACGGGTTTGGGTCCAGCTTTGGTTACTGGTTTGAGGTACTTAACCCTTCTGACATGGCCTACTCACCACCTAGGTTCAGGATCCCTGTCTACACATCACATTTGGAACAAGGGATTAGATTTCCTCTTCACCCCTTTATCGTAGAGCTGCTTGACCTATAGGGGATTAGCTTATCCCAACTTGCTCCCAGTGTTGTTCAGAGGATTGTGAGCTTCATCTGGGTCTGTACCTTCCTAGAGTTGCAGATGTCTACCAGGGTGTTCAGGACCCTGTTCTGGCTGAAAGCATACAAAGGGACTCAAATCAAGACTGGCTGGTGCTCCCTTGAGGTAGGTAAGGAAGGCAATGAGACGTATGCCACCTCATATCCATTGGTGGGGGGGATGAAAAAGTGGACTTAGAAATGGTTGTGGCTCAGAGTTCCTTTACATGAGAAGCACCCTCACCTGAACTAGGCCAGAACTGAATTTACCAGGAACAAAGCTTTGGAGAGGAAAGCCTTATCCTTAAAGAGCCTTACCACACAAAAGGAGATCGCCACTTTCCAGTGGTTACAAGCTTATGGAGCCAAGTCAAAAGGGAATAGTCCTGTACCCAAAAACTGGCTGCCACATTTTGACCTTTTGAAAGTTGAATTATACCTAGCTATTGGTGGTTTGAGCAGGAAAATCTCCAGAAGTAAGTCCTTTTGAACTGATGTTTAACTAACCCCTTGATTCTTTGTATGCACTTTTACACTTTTATGCTTCTGATGATTTAATTCTGTGAACTAACCACATTGCATTTTGTTGTGTATGTAGGTGAGGGTCAAGGGAAGCTGGACTGGTCTGTCATGAACATCAGGAGAACCCCTACGGGAAATATCACTACCACCTCTTCTGAATCTGGTGTACTAAGAGATCAAATTGTGACTCTTGATAGTTTGGTGATTGAGCCAGAGGTTTTTGATCAACTAGTGAGGACAAAGCCTACAGACCCCTGTACAGTAGAGAGCTTTCATCAACACACCACAAACATGTCAAGAATTACATCCGGGGCTACTCAAGAGAATTTACAAGCTGATGGTGCCTCCCATGGGGCATCAGTGGAAGAGAACAGAGGAACTAAAACGCCTATCACCCCACATAGTGGGAGGAGGTCAAGAGCATCCAGTCCTTCAAAGAGTGGTGGCAGGACCACATATGGTCCTGGCTCTAGACTAACCAGAAGCAGGCTTAGGGTTCTAGACTTTGGAGCATTGAGGAGCACCATTTCCCCTCCACCTAGGAGGAGTCCGTCCCCTATCCAAGGTGGCAGGGTTGTCCAAAGAGGTGGAGTATCTGTGCTTATCCCTGCAGGCCATGGGACCACCCTTGGTGGTCAGTCTTCTGAAGGCCTGCGAGATCCTCAAGACCAGGCAAGTGATAGAGGGAAGAGGAAAATTGATGATGTAGTGTCCTTGGATAGTGATGAGGAAGATGAAGCCAAAAGAAGGAAGGCTCAAGAGGATGTTAGCTTCCAAGTGGCTAGGGAACTCCAGGAGGTAGAATGGAGCTCTAGTAGGGGTACCTTGCAGGACATGCCTGACATTGGCCAATTGAGCAGCTTTGGGAATTGGTACTCTAAGGCTAGTGCAGGTACCATTTCCAAAACTGCTTCAACCCTGCCAGTGAGGACTGGTGCCTCTAACTTTGTGTCTGCATAGATTGTTCCTTCTGCCAGCCTGGCTCTTATTGGCACTCCACTCATATCTACTTCAGCAACATCAACCATAGCAAACTGCAGCAACAGCAACAACAATGGACAGCCCAAGGTGGTCTGATTTACCAGCCTCATCCTCATTAGGCCCATACTATGGGGCAGTCCCCATTCCACTTGCAGTCAGATCTACATTTGGAGAAGCTAGGACCTACCCCAATTGGATGGGGCAAACCTAGATGAGAACAACCTAGTTACCAAGAACTTGCTTTTTCGTACCATATCTCCCTGTGATGCTCCCAATATGGAAAATGACAAAATTTCCAACCAGCTCTTTGAGTATCATATGGCCCAGGTAAAATCCTTTGTCCCCAAATTTCTAGCTTCAGTTGAATATAACTTTTCTGAAATATTTGAAAGTAACCTTAATGCCCATTTGATTCTTTTTATGCAGGCCATTAAGTTTGGACTGATCACCTCTCTCAACTTTGAGGCTATGACCCATGCTTGCTCTGGTCTTGCTCACAGGACAAGGCAGATTGAGGGGAAGCACCTAGCTCTTGAACAAAATTATGAGCATCTAAAGACGGACTCCAGCAGTGAAATCGAGAAAGTTCAGGGTAATCTGAGGACTGCCCTTAACACAACTGCCACATTGGAGGAAGAAAAGAAGAAGCTCATAGAAGCAAGGGACCAGGCTCAAGAGAGCAAAGAGCAGGCTGAGCAGAGGGTCACGGGGCTGGTTCAGGACTGGACTGGGCCGCTTGGAGTGGATTGTGGCTTATGTCGCATTTGGTGGGGGAACCCAACACTGCTCATACTGTTTCTCACAACAGTAATGGTCTACAAACTCTTTATATTGTATGGATTGATGGTGAAAATTGAACAGAAATAGCATGGAAGAGGGAGAAGGGTGAGCAAAGCATGAGAAAGAGTGGAGTAAGGATTGAGTGAGATAAGGGAACGGGAAAGCATGAGATAGAGTAGAGTAAGGATTGACTGAGGCAGGAGAATGGGGAATGAGGAGAGAGAATGAGCTGAGTGTTTTTTTTAGGGTTTTCGCTAAGACGTGGGCTTCTGAGGATAGGCCTTGACATGGGCTTCTGAGGGTAGCAACTAGACTGGGCTGCTGGGAGTAGGCTATTGCTAGGGGGTCGTCTTACTTGGCATTTAGTGGGGAACCCAACACTACTCATACTGTTTCTCACAATAGTAATGGTCTACAAACTTTTTATATTGTATGGATTGATGGTGAAAATAGAACAGAAATAGCATGGAAGAGGGAGAAGGGTAAGCAAAGCATGAGAGAGAGTGGAGTAAGGATTGACTGAGACAAGGGAATGGGAAAGCATGACATAGAGTAGAGTAAGGATTGACTGAGACAAGGGAATGGGAAAGCATGACATAGAGTGGAGTAAGGATTGACTAAGGCAGGAGAACGGGGAATGAGGTAAGAGAATGAGCTGAGTGTTTTTTAAGGTTTTCGCTAAGACGTGGGATTTTGACGGTAGGCCTTGACATGGGCTTTCGAGGGTAGCAACTGGACTGGGCCGCTGGGAGTAGGCTATTGCTAGGGGCTCGGCTTACTTGGCATTTGGTGGGGAACCCAGCACTGTTCATACTGTTTCTCACAACAGTAATGGTCTACAAACTTTTTATATTGTATGGATTGATGGTGGAAATAGAATAGAAATAGCATGGAAGAGGGGGAAGGGTAAGCAAAGCATGAGAGAGAGTGGATTAAGGATTGACTGAGACAAGAGGATGGGAAAGCATGACATAGAGTGGAGTAAGGATTGACTAAGGTAGGAGAACGGGGAATGAGCTGAGAGAATGAGCTGAGTGTTTTTTTAAAGTTTTCGCTGAGACGTGGGCTTTTGAGGGTAGGCCTTGACGTGGGCTTCCGAGGGTAGCAACTAGACTGGGGCGCTGGGAGTGAGCTGTTGCTAGGGACTTGGCTTACGTGGCATTTGGTGGGGAACCCAGCCAACACTGCTCATACTGTTTCTCATAATAGTAATGGTCTTAACACTTTTTATATTGTATGGATGTGCAAATGTAAGGGTAATATACGGTATATACCATAGTAAATTTAATATGAACATAATCAACGAAAAATAGAAATACGTAGAAATGCATGAACTCATAAATTTGGTACAAAATTTGATCATGTTCATTGTTATCTACTTCAATTTATTTCAGTCCAGTTGATTGCGGTTTCAATTGATTACAGTTTAGTTCATTTGTGTTCCCTTGATTACAGTTTTAGTTTGTTACAGTTCAGCTAAATTCAGTTTCAGTTAATCTCAGTTCAGTTAATTTCAGTTCAATTAATTTCAGTTTCAATTTTATATTAATAGTTAATTTCAGTTTTCAAATAGTTAACTTCAATTTCAGTTTGTTCAGTTCAGTTACAGTTCAGTTTCAGTTTTGTATTATCAGTTAAATTCGATTTCAATTTGACTCAGTTCAGTTACAGTTCATTTCAGTTAATGCAGTTATATATGCAGTTTATTCATTCAGTTCAATAATCCTCTTCATAACCAAATTGACAACCCTACTTATAATATCGAGTTATTCGAGAGATGCTATGCACACACTTTTTGTATTTGGGGGTGTGTGTATGTGTTCCCCCATATACAAAAGGTGTATTAACTATTAACCAATCACTAGAGAGTACACTATAAAGTAAAAAACCAACGGAGCAAACAATAGCTATCTATCTATCTATCTTAGAGGGGATCAACCTACTACCTTTTAATATACTAGCCGTTGCACCGCGCGCATCGGACGGTATGTTTAACGCAAGTATACAATTAGAAATCATCTATTATGCGTAAAACCATGTTACATAATAATAGGAGGGCTCGATATGGTGAAGCAAATAAATCAATTAAGGTATTGTAGAATATGTACAACACAAAAAATACTAATCAGGTCCTTCATGGCCCTGATCCTCCGCACACCCTTCAATTTGTGATCCTCCCATACCCTTCATAACTATGATTTTCTTCAGCCTCTCCATGACCATGGTCCACATCCTCTATCAGGATGCTTGCCTATTGATCCATAAGGCTCATAATAGTCGTCTTCTCCTGCTAAATAAATACATAACATTTCATTAAACTATAGCCTACAAGATTCAAATTATAACCAACATAAGTTAAAGAGATGGTTTTGTCCTAATATCGTATAACCCGAGGAGAAACTAAAAATGACACTGCACACTATCTCAATAACCAAAACATACCATCTAAATTTATGTGAGATAGCCATTAGCAAAGATACGCTCTAAAGGATACAAGGAAATCATAATAACAAATATAATGCCAATCATATAATATATATTATGAATAACTTATGAGAATATCGCATTTCCTTCTAGAGATCAGTGCCTTTTTCTTAGGACAAAACAGAAGCACATTCTCAGACATGCAATTGGTCTATAGGGAAAAACTTAGGCTCAACAACTCTAAATTATCTCTTTGTTGTTAAGGACCTTAAATATCAAATCATGCTTTACTTTCCATCACTTGTTAGTTARGACTCAATACCCTTTGAAAAATCATATCAGAGGACAATTGAAATAAAAATAGCAACTTGATGGAATAAAATAAACACCCAAACTGAGGTTCGAGGAAAATTTCACCGTTTTTTGAAAATAACAGTCGATATAGTTAGTAGAATACTAAACTAAAAACCTTAATCACATATTCAAAATCGAATTGTTAACTTCAAACTCAAATAAATGGCACCCAAAAGAATCAAAACCAAATAAAATAGCATCAACCTACATTTTCAATATGACAAATTAACACATGCAACACTTAGAAAACCCATCAAATCAACCTCCTAACCTGCTGCAAAAACAGCAGCAGCACACACCCAAAACACTCCTCAAAACAATCAATATATTGGAACATAGAGCCCCGAAGATGCAACCACAATACAGCAACAGATACCCTCTGAACGTAGCCTTTAAAACCACACAATTCCTTGCCTAACTTGCTGTAATTAGACAAAAAAAAAGCAGCTCAAACCCTCTCTAAAATAGTTCCATAATTTCTAGTTTACAAGTAATTCGAAGGCCTTTGCAAATCTGTTTCGACCCCGACAATATGGTATATTGTCTGAGGGAACTTCTAAAATATAAGTTGATTTTACAACTTAATAAATCTAAATGATTTAGCTACCAGTTAAATGCATGCAGCGTTAGACGTGAAGAGATCGACTTAGCTTGTTTGAGTATCACTGTATATAATCTTATTACAATTGATTTACTTATTTTATGCAATAGATACTTTTGGTTTCATGTTTTACAAAAATATGTCTTTGTATCTAAGTATACTTAGAAAATATTAGTTAACTACTTAATGCACGTTACCTACACTCACCAAGGATCCCGAGGTCCGCTGCCGCTGCTGAACCTACGTCTGTTGCTGCTGTTCTGCAGTCTGCCCCTGCTGTTGTTCTGCGCTCTACCCTTGCTGTTGTTCTGCCTTCAGCATCTGCTGCTGCAACGGACCAAACCCCTAGCCAGAATGGCTTTGGGTCTTTTGTGGCTTTACTGCTGCAGCCCTGCAGTTGCTGCTGTTTCTACACTACCGTGCTGCACATAACCAAAACCCAGGGCAAGTGCAACAAATGATTGAGAAGGCTAATTTTTTAATTTTTTTTATTTTACAATGGAAGCAATTATTATGACGATCTTAATTGAATTAAGAGCCAAGAAAATATCTATTATGCAAGTAAATTTAACACAAAAGGTTCTAATTAACAAATGACTAAAAAAACGGAAAAGAACAAAACWTTAATGGACTCTRACAGCTTAGAATGTAATATACAAATTAAGATGAAGTTTGCAACAATATGTATGGTTTAMCAAGATCAAWATAGATAWTTCATACACCACTCAACAAGGGTAGATACCACCGTAAGGGTACGAATATACAAGTACATAWGTAAATGGAGGCTCAAAGAAGATGCTTACCATAGACCGTTGGTTGTAATGATGGTCCAAGAACAACTGCCACATTGACTGTCAATACAAAAAATGTAATTGACATAAGTTAAACATAAAAGTGCAATGTGAAATAAGTAACCTAACGTCATCTTTTACTCAAAATCTGAGTTTAAAGAAAAAAATCTGTAGCCAAAACCTCAGATCTATATAATTCACTCCTTTTTATTAAAAAATCCTAAGGGGGAGAGAAACAGAAGAGTGAAATTACTGAGAAAATAACAAAAATTAAAATCCATTTCATAAGATGAGAAATAGAAGGGAAATTGAACTTGTTTTCTAGATCTTGATTCATGCTTTCAAGAACAGAAAGAGTTTCATCCAAAATATATTCCAAGCTTTGTAACTTAACCTGTGTTATATCAATTTGCTATACCTGTGTACTATCACTGGTACTTATTTAGTTCATAATGTAGCTGTAACAATAGTACACATCCCCCAAAAATAGCCAGCAATCATTAACAATCACTTAAAAGACCTAGGATAGGCTTACCAAGGAAAACAAAACCAATTGAGTTTCAGCAAATATAATCTTTATTTGCTTATATGTGATTTCTAGTGAAGTGATTTAATATTTACAAAAACTTTGTGGAAAAAAACTTCTCTACTTCACTTGGAATTATGAAATTTTACACCAAGTAGATTGCAAGTTGCATAAAAGAGATGCAGTAACATGCAGAATATATACTCATAACTATTATATTACACAACAATGCAAAGCTTAAACCGTGACTATATTTACCAAATTGAATCAAGTCTAAGGAAATATGGCAAGTGAAAGGATGCGATTATGTAAACAAGTATAGGAGGCAGCATGGAATATGTTTATATGGGCACATGTCACATGCATCACAAAAGCCGTACTTTATCAAGATCTCCGCTGCAACCCAATCCTTCAATGCATCATAATCAACAAAAACAACAGCTGCAAATGATCTGCCACTTAACTATCATATGCTTCATCCTTAGATCTCAATTAAGTTTCTAARACATTGTCAAATACACACCCTGTAKCCATAAAGTCACTATAAGACCTATTAAAGCTATACAGTTCATACACTTCCTGTAGTTGACCAAATACCAAAATCTACTTTGAGCTTATGCCCAAAATTTTAGTCATTGTCTGAAAACCCTAATTTAAATCAATACCCATGAAACTAACTCAGTGTAATCTCAACAAAAAAACATAGTAAAAGACGAACTAAAACGTTAGTTCTTCCTGATGTGCACATTTAACAAGTACAAAGCTCATCATTCTAAACCCAAATTCAGAATATTCATTTAAAAAATGAAAAACAAAGTAAAATAAGAAAACTATAGAAAATTTACATTAAAAAATTAGAAAAGTACCGATAAAAACAATTGGAATTCTTCCAGCAGGTTGATGATTATCGAAGTTTCTTCCTTCGTGATCTGACACCAAATAGCACCTTACTAACTGCATCAGAAGATTGAAATCGGAAATCAAACAAACAAWCAATCACTCACTCAAAATGAACACWAAATCCTAATTACTATAAGCAAAAACATAATGCCAAAGTTATCAACTTCATTGAAATAAAAGAAAAAATAAAACTAACCAGCCTCATGTCGATGAAACAAAGGATCTCCAACATTCAATATAAACCTTGTTCACGAACATCTGTAAACGAATTTATTGTTGTTGAGGGCATCTGAGTATGCTCCAAAGATTTAGGGTCGGCATAAGAAAATTACAATATACTCCGTATCACATTGTAGAAATTTCTACATCTATTACCTACACATCTTAACTTGGCAATCCATAAGTCCCAGAAAAAAAATGCCCCAAATTAATTTGCTTTAACACAATTTTTTTTAAAAAAAAAAACATCATGTAAATATTCAATCTTTTTACTTATATGATAACGAATTAATGAAATTGGGTTATAATTCAAACAATTCACAAAATTATGAAGAACTTTTGTTTAATATCAACAAAATTCGAATAATTCCAACAATATTTGTGAAAAGCAAAATAGATTCCAAAACAAGAAATGAAAAACCACAAAATTGACATCAATCGAAAAAAGAGAGAAGATGAAACCTGATCAGAGCCTTCGGACAGGACCTCAGATTCGAGAAATTGGGCGAGAAATTCCTCAACTTCGTCCAAATTCGCCATTTGTTAATGCGAAAAAATTCACAAAATCACAATCAATCAAAACCCTAATGAATTAGATAGGTTTTCTACCTGTCTCTTATACACATCTAGATGTGTATAAGAGACAGGTATACTCCATCGAAAGCACGACATAGAGTTAAGACGCCATTGAAACATGTGGTGCAAATAGTACGAAATGTACTGTATGGGAAAACTTGGGTTTATAGCAAATTTGGGAGAAGAGAGAAGGGTAGCAATTGTTGTACCGGGAAAAATCAAGGAAGAGGGAGAAGGGTAGCAACTATTAAAGATCTGAGCTTCAAGGATCAGAAAAGCGTGAGAGGTTGGAGGAGAAGATGAGATCTCACACAAGGTGTGCTGCAAAACTGAGATCCAACGTAAGGTGTGAGGGGAAGTGTGTTGTGGAAGGGATTTCAGACTGTGGGCTTGGGGGGTTGAGGGATGGTTGGGCTTGAAAATGAGCTTTGGTGTTGGGCTAAAAACTGGGTTGCTGACGTGGCAATTGTTGCGGCCCTTGGTACTATTCCGCTATCATTTGAATAGTGCTTGGTTACTCATTTTTTATATTGTATGGATTTCAAGGAACGCAAGGATGCATAATAGCTTATATTTGTGATGTACCTTAAACTTCTCAAAATCTAGTACAACTTATATATCTTAATTCTTAATTAGTTAATTACTTCCTTGCTTTTATATATTGCGGAGTATATATTTCTTATGCTTTTTAATGCGCAAATTAATCTCGTAAACAATTTTCAGAAATAAAAGGAAAGAGAAAATGGGACCCATGCATTCAGGATAGATGATTGTCGGAAATAAAGAAGGATAGAAAAATTGAGACCAGCTAAACTTAGGTCGTGTTCTCGTCAACTGAATTTTTATGAACTGAAATTATTTCTACTGAATTGAACTTATTTTTACGTAATTGAACTTATTTTTACCGGAACCTTAACAAATTTCTTAAGGATTGAACTTATTTTTACAGAACTGAACTTATTACTTCTAAATTGAAATTATTTTTACTTAGTTGAACATATTTTCACTTAAAATTATTAAAATAAACTGACGAGAATAGGGCTTTAGTGTTAATCATGTTGAAATAATGGTTCAAGCCAAGTTTTAATAAAATCCAACCTTTGACGAAATGTAATTTTTGGATTAGTAAAGTTTGTTGTTCATTCCAGAAGAATATCTTCCTTTTCCAATAATCAGCTGAAAAGAACAATTGCAAATTAAATTCGTGATCTTTAAATTAATAATAATACTGAAAATAACCAAATAATTATGGGTCGTCCAAGACTTCATCATATGTTTTATGCAACATAACCAGTGCCGTTCTTGAGGAATTTGGGGCCTGGGACGGACTTTTAAATATGGGCCCTTATAATAAAAATTTCAAAAATGAGCAAAATTTCTTATTTTATAATAAATACTTATTCAAATAAAGAAAATGAAAATTATTACAATTTCAAAATTTATTTAAACAAACATGACTTTATTTAAAACATTGTGGTCGTGCATTTCTTGATGCAAAATCATTAATAATAGTATCAACATCTATGTTTTGTAACATATTTTTCTCAATACATAACATTGCATCAAGAAATAAAGTAGTTCATAAGAACACAATCACATGTTAATGTAAACAACATATATACATATAAAATAAACATTACCTTTACAAAGATCGCAGGCCCAATACGACGGAGATCTCAAACACAAGCCTCCGACTCAGCCCCTTTGTAAAAAGATGTATGAGATCCACATAGTGAATTTGTATTAAGACACAGTCCTCTGACTAGCTTCTTAAGAGTCACACTAAGGATCAAATCAACTTCACATATGTCCTTCATCTCGTACTTAGATAAAAAGACTCACTTGGTCTTATTTATATCACCAATGTCAAAAATAGCAGCTTGCCATCCACATATGACAGAGGGATCCTTGCACTCCTCAAATCAAACACCTAACTAACCAAACACACAAAGTACGTGGCAAGTAAGGATCGTTTCCACGGAGAATGGGTTTAAAAACACCGAAATTGCGAAACAATTACAATCTAACTCGATCACAAAGATTGATTTGATTTTTGATTAACTAACACAACTAATTAGATAGAGAATTACCAAGGGAAGAAAGCGTTAGGGGTATACGGGATTCGACGCCAACCAAGCCAATAAACCAACTAATCATGGACAAAAGAGCGATAAATCGAGTAATTGATTGGGAACTTGACAAGACTTCTCTCAAAGTTACAAGTCAAGCGATTCCTAAATCGAACACCTAATTAGAGCAAGTCACGAAATTCAAGGTCGGGAAGGGGGTTCCTACCTCTCTAAGTCTGTCGATCATATGGGAAGGCACAACCACAAGTAGTTGGGGTCTCCCTCCTACACTACTTTGTCAAAAGCAACCACAACCAAGAAATCAAGCAATCAAACTCAATTAGCCATGTTCAATCTTTACAACTAAGCAAGGGCCTACTTCCTAACTTCATGATGTCTTTATGTAAGATTAGGGGTAGTAGCACAAGTATTTTGTGGCCTTTAAAACACAAATACAATTAACCAAGGCTTAATTGAGCCAATAACTACATACTCAAATTACACACAAAACCCCAATTTTAACTAGACCACGGTACGGCTTGATTGGGTCTTCTCCCAACCCCTAACAAGTAAACTACTCACACATCATGGAGGAAATAAATTCCAAACTTAAAAGAAAGATTACAAACATTACAAGTAATAATCAAAGCTCAAAAAAAACATAAATCAACAATAAAAACTATTTTTGGGGTTTTTCAACTAAATTGATGAAATTAAAGAGTAGAGTTTAAAGATTACAAGAAGCTTCAATGGTGAAATAAACCTTGACAAATGATTGCAAATAACTTGAAGTTGAGTTTTGATGAACAAAGCTACACTAGAGTTGAGTAAATTAAACTAATTTGAGAGAGAAATTACGAAAACTAAGCTAAGTAAGAGAAGAGAGAGAAGAGAGAAGAAAAAGTTATTGTTTAGAATTACAACGTATGAAGTAGTAGAATGAAGATGATGCTTTCTCTCTCCTCAAAACCCCCTAAAAGCCCCAAAGGGCTGGGCCAAACAAAAAGGAAAATAGGCAAATAGGCAAAGTAAGCCAAATGACGTCGCATGGAAATCGGGCTAAACAGGGGTCACACAGACGTGTGAACTTGAAAACTGGAAATTGGACAGAAAAACAACTTTCTGTCCAATTTCACACGGACGTGGTAAGGCCACACGGTCGTGTGGCCCTCTGATCTGCGCTGCCCGCCTTCGAAACATCATAACTTTCAATCCGCTTATTCATTTTGGGCATGTGACCTATCGTTGCGAAGATAACGGAATAAGCTATCATCTCCAAGTAGAATCACCTCAAAATATGCATTAGATCAAAAGATATGGCCGTTTCAATCCAGACTTGCGTACTTGAATCCTCTAGGACTTGCTCAAAATGCCTAAAAGATGCACAAAAGGGGAGCAAACACCGTGAAGCATCAAAGAAGCTAAGAATAACTATGCTCATGCAATACTAACTAAAACCATGCAAAGCTAAGCCAATATGCTCAAAGAAAACACGAGAAAATGACTCAAAACACTAGCTAAAGTGGGTTCAAAAACCCACACTTGTCACATACAAACTAACATCCACACAATGAGACTCTAACATCTTGTAACAAACGCAAGCAACAAGCTCATTGACTAGGAACTAAAAAAAATATAGTCTTGTGGAACTTCACATGTCAATGCTTCAGTGTCTGCTTCAACCTGTAAGTAGATTTTCTAAGCTTACACACCTCGTGTTCCTCACTAGGAACTACACAACCCAAAGGTTGTTCCTTATATACCTCCTCATCTAAATCACCATATACAAATTGTTGTCTTGACTTTCATCTTATGCACCATCAGAACAAACACAAAGCAAGAACAAGCAAAGACAAGCATGATAACTATTTATTAATARGAGAATAAAGAAGTAATCTAACCCGAACTGTTGACAAAAACCACGAACCACAAGCCTCACTTTGTAACGTTCGATCTTTCAATCAATTCTCAATTTCTTCTTGAAAATCCACTTGCAAATAATAAGCTTGCTACCTTTATGAAACTCTATCTGCTCCAAAATCTGATTTGTCATGATGAAGGTTGCTCACTATCTACAGTTTCCTTTCATAAATCGGAGTCTACTAAGCTCGATTCCTTATCATAGTATCTAGGATCTTCATCTTGCTTGACATGACACACCAAGATTCCATCAAGATTACCTATAGGACCAATGTCAGAAACACATACAAATGCAGTAATAAAATCTGAATCAAACTTGTTTCAGTCTTCCTTCTCTCTTTCTCCTTCTAAGCTCAATGGATGTAGGAGCACTAGTGGGAATTTTCTAGATGTCTCATCAGTAGTCGACATTCCCCACATGTAGCCTAGTACACCAGAACTCATTAGGATGGAATTCATCGCTTCCTCCATCGTTTAAGTTTAGTATTCACCATATGTTGTGTACGGGCGTGGGGCGTCACCGGGCCGGACGGGGTACAGTCTTGGTTGAGACACCGTATTGCGAAGTATTGAATTCTTGTTATTTTGCATAGTGTGAGTATGCTTGGCATTGAGAGTCATAGAATCTCGAAATCGAATAGAGGAAGTCGCCACCGCAATTCTGTCGGGTTGTGAAACACGTTTTAAGCCTTGTCGGCATAGTGCATGGAAGGCGAAGGACTCCATGTTAGGTCGTGCATCAGATCTGGATTAGGGGACGAGGGTAAGGGCGAAGTAGTTCACAACACCCCCCTCCCCCTCCCATCTAGCGGCATCTACTAGGTCTCATTGTTAATTCACCAATTGTAATATCGAACAACATATATGTTCGTATTGATCCTTAGTTGTTACTAGGCGAGTGGATTAATGCATGTAAGACTATTAATTGTTGTCACTTTGAATTAGTTAAAGATTCAAGGATCCTAAACACGTTTGTCCATAATTATCTTATTAGGCGTGACAATCAATTAATAGGTCTCTAATTAGCAAGATTAAGCAGAGTTTAATTTGTTAGTTACACAAACTCACAAATTTAGTAAATTCATGCAGGTTTGGGTGATCATGAACCAAAAAAATTCATTCAAAAGTGAATGTTGGGAATAACGTTAATAAGAAAGGGACTAAAAAAAAACTAAGGCATAAAGATTGTTACTAGTTCCGGAAGTGGTCCTATGTCTCAATACAAAGAGGTGGATTTTGATGTTGGCCATAATCTCAACAAAGGCGACGATCAAGTCAACGACAACGTCTATTATAATGATGTCGGAGAGGCTAACCAAGGATGTTAGCCGTCGTATTTAGGGTTGGTGATGGAAATGGTTATGTAGCCGAGGATCAAAACTACACTATACTTTTATATAATTATATTTCATCAATTTGAACTTGTGGTCTACATAGTCAATAAGTCCTGGTCAATATGTTAAGACCTTATCGATTTTTCTCAGTTTAGGCACGACGTTGTAGTAAGAACAGAGCTAAGCTTTTAGTACTCTGTTAGGTTGGATTTTAGGAATATGAGGTGGATGGGGAAAATGTTTTTCATTTCACACACTCAACAATCAAGGGTTTGGATCTAGCTAGCTTGGGATAATGAGGTCCACTCTTCATAATAAGTTAGTTGTTCTTCATGCTTTACCATCATGGCTGATCATGGCTCATGCTCATCATGGATCGTGCATGAAGAGGATATTAGGGGTGTAGCTTTCCCTAGATTATTATGCAATTGTTCATATTTTTTTTTCTTTAAATTTTTTAAAAGTCGACCATTGTAATTATAACAACCAGTCAAATTAACTGAAACACAAATAAGACATGAAAAATAGGACATGACGATTTAAACTCGTGTAAATCAAAGGGTGGAACTAATTAGTGTCTGGGGTGTGAATAAAGCTTACTAAATTCAAGCTGCTTTCGGTGTGACAAGGAAGAGAATGGGCTACATGTTTTTAAGGGTATGTGTGCGCGCTTTGAGTATGTTGTGCTAATTTAAAGAGGCTTGTAATTGTGAGTTATAATTAGGAAATTTTGGGATAAATACTTTGTTTCGGGGCGTTTTTGAAAATAAATATCTAGTTTTCAATTTATTTTACTTAAATACTGTTGAGGTAATTTTGCACTTCGCCACACAAGTTAACCGCCCAATGTTATTTTTGTTCGTTAGGGGGCTGCCCTTCTCGTTACTTATTATATATATAGATAACCTCGCTAACGTAAAATGGCTCCTAAGGTCGTAGTGAAAGTCAAGAGCATGTGAATGCAAGGAAATAAACTTGTTGTGAAATAAAACTAAACCTTAAAACAAACAACAATGAAGAGAAACGAAAGTCATCCATTTAAATTAGGGATAAAATTAGACTACAACTGTATCACAGGGAAGGATGATTACCTCCATGTTTACACAATTAAAAAAACAACAAACATACTGGTGATCCGTTATAGGTTGAACTATGCTACACTGCGCTAAACTATACTTGGCTACACTAAGCCAAGTGTGGCTAAGAAAGACTAAATGCTAAGAAAAATAAATGTTTGTTTGATTGTGTTGTTGTTGTTTCTTATGCTTCGTCTTCATCCATTTATAGGCCTCAATGGTGGAGGTCGTAGGTGGTTACTAGCAGTTTACCCTTTGACGCTTTCTTGACGCTCTTTGCATATTTGAATGTATGTGCTTTCCCTCCAAGTCTTCTTTGTCGACTAATGTTTCATGGGCCTCTTCTGTTGGGCCGCTTCTCCCATGATCCCCTAAAGCTCTTGTGTTCTATCGCTAGAATGAATTACGAGAGAAGCGTCAAGTATCATTGTCGCCGGTCTTCTATTTCTTGCTGATCATCGCCAATCAAAATTACTCGTCAAACTCTTAGTCGCTTTTATTACTCTATCAATCATTAAAGTCAATTGATACATTTTTAGTCAGTAACAAATTTCCCCCTTGACATACAAGGATGAATTCATTTGAGTCCTTGCGAATTAACGCCTCAAGCCATCGCCAGAGGACTTGTGATAAAGTTTTTGTTATAACGATGACTTTATAATCACTACTACAAAAAAGGTCAAAGAGAACAGTTGAAAAAGGCCAAAGAGACCGCAAAACAACCGGTCTCTAGATGGTCGAGCTCTTAGGTAAAAGAGACCAATTATTTTTTGTTGTCTCTCATATTAAGCAAAGAGACCAATTTTGAGAAAAACCGATCTCTTTGATCCCCATTTAAGAGACCGATTCTGCCCACAACATCGATCTCTTTGGTCGCATTAAAGAAACCGAATGTTCTCTATAATCGGTCTATTTGATATTTTTTTAATATAAAAAAAATCACAACACCCCAGTTACATCTCATTATGCAAGTGGGCCAGCGATAACAATAATAAATTAAAACAACTATAGTGCAATGAAAACTTGAATCTCCTTATACTCCATACTTCGTATTTCTAATTTATATTTGAATTTGAATAACATTTACATTGACATTTGAATAACACTTTAATTCACAGACATGTTTTTCATTGTTCAAATTTTGAACTCTTCCCATTCAAGATGGTTTTTTACATGCAAAACAAATGAAAAATTTAGTGGAGAGAAAGCAATTAAAGATGGATGCTTTGTGCAATATACTCAATTCCCACTTAAACCTAGTACCCACATAATTACTTAAGGTAAATATTAATATGGGCTTATATATGTGAAGATGCTCACAAAGAGAAAGAAATTAGCCTTCAAGAACTTAAGCTTTGTAGGAACCAACATATGCAGTTACATAGTTTAATACAAGCAAATCCAGTTATTAAGAGGGAAGTACCATACAAGGTTAAGAAACAACACTAAAAAATTACAGAAATTCGAACAATAACAAAGGAATAAAGCAGGAAAATCGAATTAAAAAAATAGCCTAGAAAATAGAAAAAGCTAAATTACCTAGAAAATTAGCCAAAAATCGAAAATTTCTCAAAAAAAAAAAAAACAAAAACTACAAATCTGAAAAAACAGCCAAGAAAAAAATACTGAAAACGATCCAAAAAAAAACTTAAAATTGACCAGGAAAAAAACGAAATTTCGATTAGAAATTCAAGAAAAATTCAAAATGCAATTCAGTTCAATTTCTTGCAATAATTCAGTAGACTTTCAAGATAAAATTCCAAAAGATATTCAGTTGAATTCTAACAACAATACGATCTGAATTTCCAACATGAAACCGAATAGTAATTAAATCAAATTTCTAGCACAAATGCAGTGCAATTTCTAGCAGAAATTTAGTACAATTTCGAGCAGATTTCGAACAGAGACTTACGAAAAATGGAGTTGTGGGCAAAATAAGATTCAAATATTACCAATTTACGAGTTAGTTTGGCGAGCGAAGTGATTGACGAAGAGGATTGGTGAGCAGCGCTCTACGAACATCAGATTGAAGTGGATTGGTGAGCATGTCATATGAGTTCAGGAAAATATGAGTGAAATTGGAATGAAAATTGAGCAACAAGTTAAGCGAATTTGAATAAATTTATTTTGAAGGGGAAAATTGAGAGGAGGAAGGAGAGAGGACTGGGAGGCGCGCAGGGGAAATTAGTGAGGAGGAGAGAGGTGTGTAGTGTATTTAATAAATGTTCTAGAGACATGTATAGTATATACAATTATACATGTACTACTACAACTGTAAAATGGGTTCGTCACTGGATTTGAGAGCCCTTTTTTTAATGTCCGGTCTCTTACATAGATATAAGAGATGGGTTTTATATACGCGGTCTCTTACATGAATTTAAGAGATCGGTTGTTAGAAATATCCAATTTCTTATCATAAGAAATTTGTGACTTGATTTAACCGGTTTTTAAAAAAAAGATATTTTTGCCCATTTTTGTAATAGTGAATTTATTACAAATTAACAATTATAGTTTTGTGATCATCTCTATGTTGTAATATGAAGTTGAAGTGGTTTTTGGGAGAAAGATAGCACACAATTAATTAGACATGATTTTCAAGAATTACATTTACCTTTTTGCTTGGGAAATTACTTGGAAACCAAAGTGATAAACTGTTGTGCTATCCCATATAAACCATCATTACCCAACCGTCATTTAATTTATGAAGCCGGTATTAAGTTGTCATGTCTTATCATCAATAATGCAGTGTTGTCATTTAATGATCATAAATAATGTTTGTACTATACTTTGCAAATAAAAGACTTTATTTAAAAAAACATATTTTCATTAATAATTCAAAAGGATAACTGTAATATTGCCAAGCAATGTTTTTTGTACAAAAATTCTGAATTTGATGTCATAAATTAGCAAATAATTCTAACATTTAAAGAACTTAGGAAACTAAGGTCTTACTAGAATCATATTATGACTAATTTACTTCTGATAAATGAGAAAATGAAGTAATTTTAATCGCTAACCATCTCGTAGATGTCGAAGTCGATCTCATCCTCATTATCACTCTGAGCACGGGCGATTTGTCTCCCATACTTTATAGCAATGGATCTTGCAGACGGTGATAGTGATAACGATGATGATGATGAAACAGGCCTAGGAACTGGCACTTGTGAAGTTGATGTCTGATCGGCCCTTGGATCTCTGCAGAAACATTAACACTTTGCCTTGAACTTCTTCCCTTTTCTATCATAGTCCGTCTCTCACATCTCCATCTCCAGCCTCAATTCCACCTCTTTTAGTATTTTATTCTTGTAATTCAATTAGTAAGGTAATTTTAGTATTTTTGGGTGGACACCATCACCACCGCAGCCTCCTCCTTCCTTATATAATAAAGATACTAGCCTTTTATGCACGCGATGCGTGCGGCTTTATTTTATGCTTATAATTCTTATAGCTATTTGGGTACTTTATACCCGAGTTTGTATTGTAAAATAATATACTTATTGTAAGTTTGAATTGTCGCACATTTAATAATTTTAAATGATTTTCTTATACACATATCGAGCACAAAGAAAAATTAAAATGATATCACGAAATGCCTAAATAATTGTTTTTCAAAAGTCAATTGTTATTAGTGTAAAGTTTATAATTATTTTAATTGAATAGTTTTTGGGCAATATTTCTGAATTATGAGTTGAATAGGGATGATTAATCGATATTGTTTCCTTTAGTCAATTATTTTTATTCTCTTTGAATTTTTTTGGCAATTTTTTGAATTAAGTATTTATTGAGGGTGATTTTATTTTATTTGTAATTTTGGCAAATTTTTGACTTATGCGTTAAATGAGATTTTGTTTATTGAATTGGTATTCTTGTAATTATTATGCTTTGAAGGATGGTAAAGTAATTTTAAAGGGACACGATTGCTCTACTTGATTTATATAATAGAGATAATAAAGTGTGATAATATGACTCAAAATACAAGTCAAAAGTAATAAGATTTTATTGATGCACTCAATTAACAAATTTAATGAAAATTGGAGGCTTAAAATAAGAAATTGATTCCCAACCCCAATCTTATGGTTCCTAGTTGGGTACATACATGATGTCATCTATATAATATCTATATACTATAACTAAAGCAAAGTCCACCTTTTTATTTTTTTCCCTCTCAAATTTCCCTCCTAAGTCCATTTAATTAATGCTTGCATGAAAAATGTAAGAAAATAATAAATGAATATAAGTTAATAAATATGCTTTGAAAATGTGTAAACATTCAATAATTGATGTATAACTATGAAAAAAATTAGGGAAATTCTAAGGTATCTCCCTGAGGTTTGGCGGTTTCTAAGTTGACACCACAAATTTCAAACGTTCTCAGTTGTCTCCCCAAATTTTCACTCCTTAATCGATATTATCCCTTACTAATCTATTCCTTAACCTTGGTTAACTTTATCTTATTTTCTTTTTAATTTCCTAATTCTATCTTATCCTCCCCCTTCTTCACTCGATATAAACTCCCTTTTCGTGTCTTCTTCTTCTTCTCATGTTCTGCTTCTACTTCTTCTTCCTTTTTTTTGTTTAATTATTCAATTCTTCAATTTCCTAATTCACTACAAGAATTACCTGTAAGGCCGACCGAAATTATCGATCGAAAAAAAATCGGTCGGTAACACCGACCGACACCGACCGCAGTCGGTCGGTGGAATTTCCCGACCGATTAATCGGTCGTTATTACCGACCGATTTGAAAATCGGTCGGTAAATCATTGGATTTTAAAACCCCCATCAGTTGTTAAAATTAAAATAAAAAAACAAAAAAAATTACCGACCGACAAATCGGTCGGTAATGTTTTATTTTAATTTTCCAAATCAGACTCCCCTTTTGTTTCCTTATTTTCTCACAGTCACCCCTTTTATTTTTTTTGAAATTCGAAACACTCAAACCCTTTTATTCTCTCACAGTCACTCCCTCTCTCTCCTCAAACCCTAACACTCAAACCCCTCATTCGACCTCCTTYTTTCCTTTTTTTCTCTCTCCTCATTCGACCTCCTCCTTCTCTCCTACCCTTATTCACTCCACTCGTACTCACACTCACACTCCCTACTCACAGAAACTCAATCATCATTCTGAAAAWTTTCAAATCTCTCGTTTTTTTCGTTTTTTCACCCAAAAAATCTRGKKTCAATTGCGATTTTGGAAGTTTAGGGTTCACGAATTTCATGAYTTTGGGGGTTTAGAGTTCGTGGCTCTGTTTGGTTTAATTTTGGGTCGATTTTGGGAGTGTTAGGAGTTGTATTCACACTCCTTGAGGTATTTCAATTCTCCTTTAAAT